>JASDQU010506814.1:18698-30748 GCA_032191745.1 Picea mariana
AAGCATGGGTAATGAAGGTACAAAATCTAATGGCCATAGACTCGAAGGAAAGGAGAAGAACATGAACTTGGTGGAGACCATCAAGAGCCTACAAAAAGATGTCCAAATTTATAAGGATGATAGTGAGAGGCTTATGAAATCCAAGGAGTAGCAAGATGGCTTCAATATCAATTTGCTACATATCTTGGACATAATAGAGAAGAAAATGGACAAGGAGACAAAATCAAGCAAGACAGTAATTCATGGGTATTATGATAAAAGAAGAGAAAGAAGGATTTTTGATAGGAATCATCATCACTCCCCAAGGAATACAATTAGGAGAGCACACAACAATTCAAGTCCATCTCATGTCAGAAATCATAAGAGAAGTTCTGGAGTGGATGGAATACAAGGAGAAATGAATAAGATAAAGCCTCCTACCTTTGATGGTGAGCACAAGAAATACAAGAATGCAGATACTTGGCTTTCAAGAATGAGGAATTACTTTCAGTTACATAATTACTCCTTGCAGTAAGAAGTGAAAATTAAAATCTATCGTCTCAAAGGATAAGCATCAATGTGGTGGGATCAGTTTGTGCAAGTGCAACACATTGATGAGAAGAAATTTGCTGGAGGGACTTGATTAAGAGGTACTTTAAAAAGAAGCACTTGACCAAGAATTATTATGATAGGAAGATGAAGGAGTTCTTTGAAATCAAGCTTAGGAGTATGACCATAGATGAGTATGAAAGGAGATTATTAGAGCTGCTAAAATATGTTGCTTTCATCAAGGATGAACAAGTTAAKATTCAAAGGTACCTGAGTGGGTTTCCATCAATTTTTAGTGATAATATACAGTATGATGATCCCAAGACATTGGCGGAAACCATAAGGAGAGATAAATGCCTCTATGATCAGCATAGAGGAAGACAAACTTTTCAAAAGACTTGGGAAGACAAGAAGAAAGGAAAGATGGAGTAGAGGAAGAAGCGGACCAAGCCACCATTCTTGATAAATAATCCTCGAGGACAACCAACTTTCAATGAGATCACAGTGACAGAAAAAATGGGGCAGAGACCAAGGCAACAACCTATGAAATGTTGTGTTTGTGAGGGATATCACATGTACAAGGATTGCCCTCATAGAGCTGAAAAAATGAGGATTGTTCACAATGTACATAAAGATGATACAATGGAGGACATGGGAAGAAATGTACCTAGGATCTATGCAACCCTGGATAATAAGAAAGTTGATTTTCAGTATCACATGATTGAAGTGGAAGGTAAGATTAATGACCAACACATTTCTATTTTACTTGATTCAGGAGCTAGTCATAGTTATCTAGATCCTGAGATGGTGTAAAGATTTCATTTTCCAAGAAGAAAACTTGGGAAATCTTGGTTGGTGCATCTAGCTACAGGAGCTAAAAGGAGAATTAATGATATGGTTAAGGAATGTCCAATGGACATGAATGTACCGAGCACAAGGGAATATTTGAATATTGTACCTTTAGGTTCATATGATTTCCTAATTGGTATGGATTGGTTGGACAATCATCATGTTTTCCTAGACTGTTACAATAATTAATTCACCTGTTTGGATGAAGAAGGGAATTTGAGGATAGTTCAAGGTATTCCCAAGGTAGTCACTTTCAAACAAGTTTCATCCTTGTAGTTGAAAAGAAGCTTAAGGAAAGGATGTCAATTATTTGCAGCACATATGGAAGAGACACCTAAGGATACATTTCCAAGCATTGAAGACTATGATGTCCTAAAAGAGTTTGAAGATGTATTTAGAGAAATACTGGGATTTTCAGCCAAGAGAGATATTGATTTCTCTATCAATCTGATGCCTGGAGCAGCCCTAGTGTCCAAGAATACCTATAGAATGAGTACACTAGAACTAAAGGAATTATAAATGAAGCTCGAGGAGATTTTGAAGAAGGGGTATATACGCCCAAGTGTGTCATGGGTTCCCTAGTGCTATTTGTGAAAAAGAAGGATGGAATGTTGATGATTTGCATTGAATTCAAGAAACTAAATAAGGTGATTGCGAAGAACAAGTATATTTTTCCAAGGATAGATGATATTTTTGATTAGCTAAAAGATGCAAAAATATTCTCCAAAATTAACCTCGGGTCAGGATATCATCAGGTGAGGATTAAAGAATAAGACACTAGCAAGACAACCTTCAAAATGAGCTATGGCCATTATGAGTTCACAATGGTGCCATTTGGGTTGTCAATTGCACCAATTGTCTCCATGTGTTTAATGAATGGTATTTTCAAAGATTACTTAGATACGTTTTTC
Source organism: Picea mariana (assembly GCA_032191745.1). Lineage (NCBI taxonomy): Eukaryota > Viridiplantae > Streptophyta > Pinopsida > Pinales > Pinaceae > Picea > Picea mariana. The sequence continues at coordinate 20,987 of JASDQU010506814.1, forward strand.
ATTGTATTTTTGGATGGCATACTTATTTTTTCTAAGTCTGAAGAAGAGCACAAGAAACACTTAAGAAGAGTGCTACAAGTATTGAGGGTATTGTTCCTGAGTTTATACTTTAAGGCCCTAAAATATATCGTCAAGGCATCTGAAAAGATAGAGAAAGTTAAGGATACAAAAGTCAATTATACGAATAGGGCTATGGTTGATTTCTTAACTATCTCTGTCGAGCTTCCCAGTTTTCCTGGATACTAATATCACTTTCAATTGTTTCCCATGAACGTTCTAACTCAACTCGGTTATTTGTTGTCTGTAAGATGGTGTTAAATAAATTTAGGGCAATGCTCATTTGATCTGATAGTCCAGGCTCGATATTGGGTTTTCTTGTAACTGGTATAGTCATGAGGAATAAAGACTGAAAAGATGTAATCTGGTTCCTTCTTTTAGGGTTTTTCTATTTCTGTTTCAAAATATGTAAGAAGAATTTAAAAACCTTGAATTAACAGTATGACGAAACTAAAGGCCATTAACAGGCTCTCTGGTTCGTCTCTATGCTCCTCAATGAAGTCTAAGCAACATTCATCTTCATTCTCATCCAAAGAACCCCTCTTCCATTGCAAGGAAATATTAGATAGGAGGTTGGATCAACTAGAGGGATATCTAGAAGGTAAAGCATCCCCAACCCTTCATCTTCCCCAACCTCATTTTTCCTCCTCTCTTTTTTTTCTTTTTGTACATTGGGGAAGAGATCAGATCTTTCCAAGGACAAGGGTGCTTGACGTGTGGTCACATCCTTGAATGAATTTCTTTTTTGTGTCTCCATTGAGGCAGAGGGCATTTCCATATCTAAACTAGTTTGTAGGAACTTAATTCATCTTCCCTTTAAATACTCTCCACATTGCAGATATGATCTATCACCAGGTGCTATGCAAAAGGAGCTCTCATGGCAACTAGGGTTGAAAACCCTAGCTACGAGAGTATGTCATTGTTGTAACATCTCCATTTTCTTCTTGTCAATAAATAAAGTATTCAAGCTATCTAATCAAAGACTATTAGCTAAAACAAAATGTCATCAGTTTTTTTAATTTTAGTATTGAATAACATGAGAGATCAACCAAATCGAGTTAATAAATTAATTTAGAACACTCAAAATAACAATTAATGCACAAAGCGCAATAAGGTACATCTACAACCCAAGTAGATGTGTCACCTCTATAACATTAATAAAGTAAAATGAAAAAAATTGAAGTCTGTAAATTGGAAAATTAAAAAATAGTGAACTATAATAATAAAAAACTAATAAAAGGGACCGTAATAATTATAGAAACATATAATAAAATAAATCGACATAGATCCATCTCAATGCTCAATCTTTTAAGCACTAAGAGAATCACCTATCTATTTCTTTTGAACCCCCTTAATGCTTATTAAATACATGATTAAGATGGATCTTTATTTATAATGTGTGTGGGGATAACAATTAAGAACGTGTGTTTCCTCCTTGAAAATTGTAAGTTCAAAATTGAAGGAGGATAGAGTATATATGTCTTTGTATTTAAATAATCAAAATGTTAAATAGAGGGAATTCCTTACTCCACAAATGAGAAGATCTCATTCATAAAGTCCCTTTGTCTCACAAAATAAAGATCTCCTACTTCTATTTTTAACTTCTAACTAAGTTGTAACTTAATGATATTATTATTAAATAATATTTTATACAATCACATATTATTATTATTTTGAATCTAAAGTTTTAGCACATAGTACGTGTAAGTGGGAATTGACACTGCTCATCCAATTTTCAATAAGTTGTTGAAATTTAGTGACGAGATGCGTGATAGACCGTATCTGGCCGACAAACAGTAATGGTGGTGGGCCTTGGAGTGAATAATTGATATGCACTACACTTAAAGTCGTCTCCATTTTCTTCACCACCAAAGTCTTTACTAATTCTCCTTCTACCTCTTCACGACTTTGCTTACCCACTGACTCAATGCGCCCACTTCCTTCAATACGCCAAGTCATTGTTAAAGTCCACCATTTTAGTAACTTCCTTGGGACTTTGCTTTTATTCCACCCCCAAAGAAAAGCCGAGTAGTGAATTGATATGCAATAACAAAGTTGGCCGACAAATACTGATGGGGTGGGCCTGGTGGTGAATAATTGATATGCACAAATGAATTGATATCAACATTATTTGGCTGACATTATTTGGCTGACATTGATTTTCGTCGCAACGTTTTCTTCGACCCTAGGACTCCCGATATCCCGATCGGCGATGTTCAAATGTGACGTCAGCTAGGCCCACAATATGGGGCTTTCGCCTTCTCGCTACTCGTGAGATTGAATTCCTTCTCATCCAACCTCCGATGCACGAGACATCGAGGTGTCGATTCTCGCGATCTCGCCACTCGCGGCTTCGCTACTCGCGAGGTCGAATAATCTCCACACTAACAGCCGATGCCCGAGACGCCGATGTGAGTGATCTCGTGACACGCGTCTACTTACAAACGAATGGTCCAGATCACATCTCACCAATTCGGGGTTTCTGATGTCGAGCGATCAACTCATGTCCTCGATATCCCCGATATCCCGAATGCCGATGCCTTTTCGGGACTTCCTTCGATTGCGCTTGATTGCTGCCATGCGTCCTAGGAATAGACGGTCCTGATCCAATCGCTATTTCGAGACTGCAGACATCCCGATTCTTCAGACCTCGAGAACGTCGATTCTCCGAGTGTCTATATCCCGATGGCTTCACCCCTTATCGGAATTTCTCCTCCTGTCCACGAGGACTTAACTCCCTCGCAACTTTTGCAAATCCGACGACTGTCAGTGATTCCGCTCCAGATCTAACGACTCAAATCAAATCTCTCGTGCGCTTCTTCTATGCTCCTCCTAGACGTAGAATTCCAACGGTCCAGAGTCTGTCCTCTAGCCGATCTGACGGCGACCATTTCTCCTCCTGATCTCCTGCGCTTCTTTCTGCCTTGGAAGAATTTCCAAAGCTCCGAATGCCTCGACCTTTGTCTTCTATTCTCCCTTGAGCGAACTCCTCAGCCCTGAATTCCACAAGTTTGCGTAAAAGTGTTGTTTCTTCTAAGCTTCTGTCCTCGAATCCTCAAAGGATTCTGACGTCTGCACTCCTTGCAGAACCTCTGCATACACACGGTGTTATCCCTCCTGATATTATATAATCACTCAGGCCCCTAAGGGATTTCTGTCCTTCTTCTCCCTCAGATGGAGAATGAAATGGCTGCCCTCCTGGCTATCCTTCTGCTCAAGCCTCTTCTTGAGTGCTTCTGGGTATTCAGCAACCCAGTGAAATTTCCCTCAGTGGATACTTCCTTCAGATGACAGAACTCAAAGAGTTCTCTATTTTCCTGTGCCTACCTACACACTTTCTCGACGCCCTCCTGGCGGAGTATCTCTTCCACAGAAACCTCCAACGGTTCTGTCTTCCTCCCTTGAGCGCCTATGCACTTGCTCAATGCCCACCTAGCAGAGCTTCTCAGAACCCTCAGTGATTCTGGTCTTTCTCAAACCCTCTACAGAGTTCTTCTTCCTCAGTGCACCCCTGTACACTCGCTCAATGCCCACTTGGCAGAGCTCTACAGAATCCTCCACGATTCTATCTGCAAGTATGTTTCAGCTACACAGCCTTACTTCCTGAGGTGTTCAGTAACCTCATGGGTATTCTCCCTGAGTTGATGACTCCAGTACTGTGCCTCAGCACATCTTCGTCTGACTCCTCTGAGTTCAGAAGTGCATCTGCACGGCTCTCAGAACCTCAGCGTTCTGTCACACCCTCCTGGTATGAAGCCTCAAAGACCTTCAACCCTGAAATCAACACACTCCTGCAGAATGCGTCCACATAACATACATTCACAGCATATATAAAGAACACACACAGACATCCATATACACAGAATATGCAAGAAAAACTGCTCTGTTTATATTAATAAATGGCAACAATGCCTGTATCTTTACAATGGTGTTCCTGAGCTCTCCTTGGCTCTTCTCTTCCTCTACCATTCTAACTCAAAATGAGATCTAAAATCTCTTTTACCTGAGGTGCTCTCAGCGCTTCCCTCCAGGTCTACCTACTCTAATAAATTACAATCAATGGGTTGTCTAGTCCAGAATCGGATCTAGATCTCATCCATACACATTAAATGCCTATCCTATCTACAGCCTGCGCAAAGGCATGGCTTTCCTGGCTCAACAGCCTAAGCACATTAAATTTACATTCAATTCAAATTCAAAATGAGGTTGTGCCTCTCTTCAGCCTTTGAATGTGTGTGCACTGACGTGGTTGTCTGACTGGATGGATGACATGGAGCGATGCTCCTGCATCATACTCCATAGCTGCAAAAATCATGAGCTCCTGCTCATGAGCTTCCCTTCTGGGCTGCTGGAAATCCTCCTGGATCCCAAATAAGTCTTTGGAGCTTTCCATCTACTCCATTCTGCTGTTGTTGTTGCTGCTTCCGTTGCGCTGCTGTTGCTGCTGCCTTTTTTCTGCCCAGCTTCTCTTCGCTGGTAGTCTGCACTGATCTTAACATCAGCTCCCTGATTTCCTCGATCACCTCATCCAGCTGCTCCAGTGGCTGGTCCTATCCTTGCAGTCCCCTCAGCTGCAAAAATTTTCGGCCATCGGGAAGATCACTATGATCTCCCATGCCATCTTCTTCATCTTCATCTGTGGCCTCAAGTTGCCACTCTGTTGTAGACTTCAGTTCTATAGTCTCCCTTTGATTGACTTGCTGCTCAGTCATCTTCCCTGACATCTCAATTTCTGTCAGTCCTCTTTCTAGCCATGGATTGTTTAACCAATCCTCCATCATCTTCAGCTCCATCTCCCATGGAGTGATAATTCTATCTGCTGGCTCCTTGGTTTTCTCTGCTACTAGCTTCAGTGCTACAGCTTCTTGCTTTTCAGCTCCCAGGCTGGATATGTTGAGACATTCCTCAGAATGCTCGCTTTCTTCTTTCATTTCCCCTTGGGCAGATTTCAAAGTCTGCTCCAATTTCTCCTCGACAGTCATCATCAGCTGTGACTGTTCTTCTGCTGTTGCTGCACCTACAATACAACTTTCTGCCTCCCCCTGGGCACATGGTAGGAACATTGAAATTCCCCCAATCATCACACATCTCAAATCCTCCTCTGTCAGCTGCATCTGCTGATCCTTTTCCATCTTCTCTGAATTTATGAGACCATCAGACAGTCTCATCTGCTCTATTAGCTCCTCCATCTGTTTCAAATTCACCTGCTCCTCCCTGCCTACCTAGAAATATGGGATGCTTCCGCTGCTTCCCTGGCAGACCCTGAGATCAACTGATCCCATCTTCATTAGAATTCCTTGCTGAATGGAACTCTCCATCGAGCCCATGAGACCTTCAGATAGTCTCAATTTCTCATCTCTACCCTCCTGGCAATTCAATATGTTTCCGCTGCCCTCCTGGCAGTCTTCGATATCCTTCAGCGACCTCTTACCATTGCCCCAGTTGGCAATGCAAAATTCCCTCGCTGTCCTCCTGACAGTCCGTGAGATCTTCAGCCGACCTCATCTCGTTGCCCTCCTGGCAGTCTGGAATTCCTTCTGATCTGCCTTCCTGGCAGATTTTGAGATCATCAGCTGATCTCAACTCATTTTTTGTTCCCTTGCCCATCTGGAAATATGGAAACTCTCCACTGCCCTCCTGGCGGTCTATGAGATCCCTCAGCAATCTCCGATCATTCTCCTCACCGATAATGTCTCCAATCTCTGGTTCACAGATGTAAACCATCCCTTCTCCCTTGGTGGCCTTGAGGTTTTCTGCATACCTCAGCCATTTTCTCAACAGCCTCTGTTATCCTTTGACCATCAGCTCCCTGACTGGCCATTTCGCCTTCGGCGTCTTCATGGGCCATTCATGCACCCATCTCGGCTTTTTATTCTTCCGCATCTTCATTTCGAGCTCCTCCATCTCTCGCTTGATGTCAGCGAGCTCTTTATCCATTTCTGTTGTGCTCATCAGCTCTAGCTTCTTCCGTTCAACATACTTATGGCATTCAGTAGCCATCTTGTTGTGTTTATCTGCCTCCCTGGTAGACCTGCTACTATCACTCCTACAATCCTGAGTGCTCAGCTTCATACTACAGTCCTACTGACTGCATCTTCGACTGTTGTCTACCTGCAAACAGTCGTTACAGAGTCCTCAGTAACTCTGTCTTCTTCACCTGCAATACACAGATGAAATCCCGCTCTGATACCACTTGACATGTATCAGAGTGCTCCTTTTCTCTGGCTCCCTCTTGCCTGAAGTATACAGACAAGAAATTAGCTCTGATACCACCTGACGCAAAGAGGTCCAACCTAACACCTCGCAGGGTCTCTTCACCTGACCTCCTACTCACACAGGATCGTTCCAATTCTCTATTCTGAGCCTTCAGCGGCTCCTTGGATTCCCTCGGGAATCACCGATGAAATCTAACCCAAATCCACAGGTCCTTTCTCAACTTCTCGGGCAATGCACTGGGTCGCAATCAACTTTCCCCACAAGAAAGGAAATGTTATCGGACTTCGGGGTTTCACGATCCCTGTTGTCGAGGGTCATAGACCTTTAAATTCACCGATTTTCGATGTGCCCATTCTTCCTCGCGCTAGCCCCTACCAGCTACGTCCTGGTCCATGCAACCACCACACCGTGACCACAACATTACCCCGTCCCATCGGGGTTTCGGGGTTCGTGATTCCAAAATGCACGAACACCATGTCTACGGGATCTCCGATATCCCGATGAACAAAATGTCGACGGCGCCTGCTCCTTTGCCACCTGTCCTCCTCGTCGACTCCTGTGACCCCCACACACAATTCTATGCCTGTCAGGGGAATCGCGTTTCGCAATATCGCGATTTCTGTCGCAATGTTTTCTTCGACCCTAGGACTCCCGATATCCCGATCGGCGATGTTCAAATGTGACGTCAGCTAGGCCCACAGTACGGGGCTTTTTCCTTCTCGCTATTCGTGAGATTGAATTCCTTCTCGTCCAACCTCTGATGCACAAGACGTTGAGGTTTCGATGCTCGCGATCTCGCCACTCGCGGCTTCGCTACTCGCGAGGTCGAATAATCTCCACACTGACAGTCGATGCCCGAGACGCCAATGTGAGTGATATCGTGACACGCGTATACTTACAAACGAACAGTCCAGATCACATCTCGCCAATTCAGGGTTTCTGATGTCGAGCGATCAACTCATGTCCTTGATATCCCCGATATCCCGAATGTCGATGCCTTTTTGGGACTTCCTTCGATTGCGCTTGATTGTTGCCACGCGTCCTAGGAATGGACGGTCTTGATCCAATTGCTATTTCGAGACTGCAGACGTCCCGATTCTTCAGACCTCGAGAACTTCGATTCTTCGAGTGTCTATATCCCGATGGCTTCACCCCTTATCGAAATTTCTCCTCCTGTCCACGAGGACTTAACTCCCTCACAACTTTTGCAGATACGACGACTGTCGGTGATTCCACTCCAGATCTAACGGCTCAAATCAAATCTCCCGTGTGCTTCTTCTATGCTCCTCCTGGACGTAGAATTCCAATGGTCCGGAGTCTGTCCTCTAGCCGATCTGACGGCGACCATTTCTCCTCCTGAGCTCCTGCACTTCTTTCTACCTTGGAAGAATTTCCAAAGCTCCGAAGGTCTCGACCTTTGTCTTCTATTCTCCCTTGCGCGAACTCCTCAGCCCTGAATTCCGCAAATGTGCGTAAAAGTGTTGTTTCTTCTAAGCTTCTGTCCTCGAATCCTCAAAGGATTCTGACGTCTGCACTCCTTACAGAACCTCTGCATACACATGGTGTTATCCCTCCTAAGCTTATATAATCACTCAGGCCCCTAAGGGATTTATGTCCTTCTTCTCCCTCAGATGGAGAATGAAATGGCTGCCCTCCTGGCTATCCTTCTACTCAAGCCTCTTCTTGAGTGCTTCTGGGTATTCAGCAACCCAGAGAAAGTTCCCTCAGTGGATACTTCCTTCAGATAACAGAACTCAAAGAGTTCTCTGTTTTTCTGTGCCTACCTATACACTTTCTCGATGCCCTCCTGGCGGAGTATCTCTTCCACAGAACCCTCCAATGGTTCTGTCTTCCTCCCTTGAGTGCCTATGCACTTGCTCGATGCCCACCTGGTAGAGCTTCTCAGAATCCTCAGTGATTCTGGTCTTTCTCAAACCCTCTACAGATTTCTTCTTCCTCAGTGCACCCCTGTACACCCGCTCAATGCCCACTTGGCAGAGCTCTACAGAATCCTCCACAATTCTGTCTGCAACTGTGTTTCAGCTACACAACCTTACTTCCTGAGGTGTTCAGTAACCTCACGGGTATTCTCCCTGAGTTGATGACTCCAGTACTGTGCCTCAGCACATCTTCGTCTGACTCCTCTGAGTTCAGAAGTGCATCCTCTGTGCACGGCTCTCAGAACCTCAACGTTCTGTCACACCCTCCTAGTATGAAGCCTCAAAGACCTTCAACCCTGAAATCAACACACTCCTGCAGAATGCGTCCACATAACATACATTCACAGCATATATAAAGAACACACACAGACATCCATATACACAGAATATGCAAGAAAAACTGCTCTGTTTATATTAATAAATGGAAACAATGCTTGTATCTTTACAATGGTGTTCCTGAGCTCTCCTTGGCTCTTCTCTTCCTCTACCATTCTAACTCAAAATGAGATCTAAAATCTCTTTTACCTGAGGTGCTCTCAGTGCTTCCCTCCAGGTCTACCTACTCTAATAAATTACAATCAATGGGTTGTCTAGTCCAGAATCGGATCTAGATCTCAGCCATACACATTAAATGCCTATCCTGTCTACAGCCTGCGCAAAGGCATGGCTTCCCTGGCTCAACAGCCTAAGCACATTAAATTTACATTCAATTCAAATTCAAAATGAGGCTGCGTCTCTCTTCAGCCTTTGAATGTGTGCGCGTTGACGTGGCTGTCTGACTGGTTGGCTGACATGGAGTGATGCTCCTGCATGAAACATCCACTTGACAATTATCTATTGCACCATTGTGAAATTCTTTTGTCCGCCTTCCTGGTCAGCCAATACTAGTCATTCTCCACATAAATTTTTGGTTTCAAATAGAAGCCTAGATACTTTACCCCTGCATTAATGTCTAAAGTATGGACGGGTAGATACTTAGCAACAATTGCATCAAGTCCATCATTGAGCTTATATGGATAAAGAGTAGATTTAGTCTCATTGAATTCCATTCCCATGGATTTTTTTATAAAGGAGGAGAATATCCCAATAGTCATCGAGCTCTCGATCTTAACCCAAAAAAAAAGCAGCATCTACAAACATAAGATGTGTGAGTCTCTCCTACCTACCAACCCTTATATCTTGCATAGTTCTCATCCTTTTAGCATCAACCAAAGCTTCGTTAAGACCTTATGCCACTAGAATAAAAAGGTAGGGTGATAGAGGACAACCTTGTCTCAACCCCCTAGAGGACCTAAAAAAACCAGAGGCAACACCATTAATTAAAATTGAAAAAGAGGCAAAGGTTACACATGTCATAATCCACTTGACTATAGGGAGAGAAAAAACATAATGAATTAACAATAATCTCATATAGAGCTAGGATACCTCGTCATATGCCTTAGACAGATCAAGTTTGAAAACAACAATTGGATCATTTGAAATATTGATAGAATGAAGTCCTTATTATGTTGTACAATGGATTCATGAATTTTCTTTCCCTCCAGGAACC
>JASDQU010506814.1:30798-42566 GCA_032191745.1 Picea mariana
AGGCAGAGGGCATTTCCATATCTAAACTAGTTTGTAGGAACTTAATTCATCTTCCCTTTAAATACTCTCGACATTGTAGATGTGATCTATCACCAGGTGCTATGCAAAAGGAGCTCTCATGGCAACTAGGGTTGAAAACCCTAGCTACGAGAGTATGTCATTGTTGTAACATCTCTATTTTCTTCTTGTCAATAAATAAAGTATTCAAGCTATCTAATCAAAGACTATTAGCTAAAACAAAATGTCATCAGTTTTTTTAATTTTAGTATTGAATAACATGAGAGATCAACCAAATCGAGTTAATAAATTAATTTAGAACACTCAAAATAACAATTATTGCACAAAGCGCAATAAGGTACATCTACAACCCAAGTAGATGTGTCACCTCTATAACATTAATAAAGTAAAATGAAAAAAAATGAAGTCTATAAAATTGGAAAATTAAAAAATAGTGAACTATAATAATAAAAAACTAATAAAAGGGACCGTAATAATTATAGAAACATATAATAAAATAAATCGACATAGATCCATCTCAATGCTCAATCTTTTAAGCACTAAGAGAATCATCTATCTATTTCTTTTGAACCCCCTTAATGCTTATTAAATACATGATTAAGATGGATCTTTATTTATAATGTGTGTGGGGATAACAATTAAGAACATGTGTTTCTTCCTTGAAAATTGTAGGTTCAAAATTAAAGGAGGATAGAGTATGTATGTCTTTGTATTTAAATAATCAAAATATTAAATAGAGGGAATTTCTTACTCCACTCCACAAATGAGAAGATCTCATTCATAAAGTCCCTTTGTCTCACAAAATAAAGATCTCCTACTTCTATTTTTAACTTCTAACTAAGTTGTAACTTAATGATATTATTATTAAATAATATTTTATACAATCACATATTATTATTATTTTGAATCTAAAGTTTTAACACATAGTACGTGTAAGTGGGAATTGACACTACCCATCCAATTTTCAATAAGTTGTTGAAATTTAGTGACGAGATGCGTGATAGACCGTATCTGGCCGACAAACAGTAATGGTGGCAGGCATTGGAGTGAATAATTGATATGCACTACACTTAAATTCGTCTCCATTTTCTTCACCACCAATGTCTTTACTAATTCTCCTTCTACCTCTTCACGACTTTGCTTACCCACCGACTCAATGCACCCACTTCCTTCAATACGCCAAGTCATTGTTAAAGTCCGCCATTTTAGTAACTTCCTTGGGACTTTGCTTTTCTTCCACTTCCAAAGAAAAGCCGAGTAGTGAATTGATGGGCCGGACAAATACTAATGGGGCGGGCCTGGTGGTGAAAAATTGATATGCACAAATGAATTGATATGCACTAATACAGTTTCAACATTATTTGGTCGACAAACACTAATGTGGTGGGCCAAAGAGGACGCCCACTTCCGTCACTTCTATCTCCCATTCGATACGTCGATATTTCCATCACTTTGCTTTTCTTCCACGACCAAAGAAGAGGTGAAGTCCATGTTATTTGTGTCAACCTTTAAATAAATAAAATAAAATCCTAAAATTCTTTTAGCAAAGTCAATAATATTAACACAATTATAAATGTGTGTTGTATAATACTATAATCAATTATAAATGAGTGTTGTATAATACTATAATCGAGCTTAAAACTATATAAATCATTGTTTTTTGGGATGTTATAAATGAGTGTTGTATAATACTATAATCTAGGTTAAAACTATATAAATCATTGTTTTTTGGGATGCTATGTTGAATTATTTATTTTTATAATTTAATTTGGTTAATGATTCAACGCGCATGATTTTGGGTTAAGATAGTAACCTAGAGTATATACTCTATATAAGATATTATATTGTAATTATAATTACATTATCTAATCTAATTTGAAAGTTAATTTTAATTTTAATTTTTTATATATATAATAAAAATATTTAATCTTTTTAATATAATTTAATTTTAAAAAGAAAAAAAAAAATTTTTTTTTTATAAAATATATATTTAAATATAGTTTAGCAAAGTCAATAATATTAACACAATTATAAATGAGTGTTGTATAATACTATAATCAATTATAAATGAGTGTTGTATAATACCATAATCGAGGTATAAACCATTGGTTTTTTGGGATGTTATAAATGAGTGTTGTATAATACTATAATCATTGGTTAAAACTATATAAATCATTGTTTTTGGGAGATGTTATATATTTAATAAAAATATTTAATCTTTTTAATATAATTTAATTTTAAAAAGAATATATATATATATATATATATATATATATATATATATATATATATATATATATATAGTTTAACGTTACCTTCCCTTATTACAAATATATGTTTAAGTTTATAATATGTATGTAACTTTTTAAAACTTCTATTTCTGGTTGGATTAAAAATATTTTTAAAACATTTTCCCCTATTTAAGTCCATTCTCAAGTGGAACAAGTCTAATATGTTCCCTCTAAAGAGTAGTTATGTAGTTATTCCAATCACTAGTTCACTCACTTGTCAAATTTAAATTAGTAGCACCCAACCAACCTTGTGATTGGATTTGGCAATGAATTTAATGAAACTTTCCCAATCACTTGAAATTGTAAATGGATTCTTCAGAAAGAAAGATACTTTTGTCACAACCCATTATAACATCAACACTCACTTTGACTTGTGACCCATTGCCAACTTTTGAGGCTAGGAAGGACCCAATCACAGGAAAATCCAAGGTTTGAGCTTTCCATTGGTTTGAAACATTCTAGATGTTTTTCCTTTCCCTCCTAATCCAATTCATCATTTTACCTAGAGACATTCTAGATGATTTTCCTTTCCCTCCTAATCCAATCCATGATTGTACCAAGAGTGATGTGCTTTTGAATTAAAATCCTTCTCCATGGACTCTCTTTGGTGATCATATTCCATAATGATTTTGCAACAAGGGATTGTCCCAAAAAAAAGTATATCCTTTAGACCCTACTCTCCTAATTCCTTTGCGGCTACAATCTTTCTCCAATTTACCCAATCGATACCCTTATATTCATTGCTACCCTACCACAAGAAGTTGAAATACTACTTCCCAATATTTTCTAAGATTCTTTTTGGGATATGGGCCAGAGTGTGTCAATATATAAGACTAGCTTCCAATGCAAACTCTATCAGAACTAAACAACATTGACGCAAAGAGGTCCAACCTAACACCCCGAAGGGTCTCTTCACCTGACCTCCTACTCACACAGGATCGTTCCAATTCTCTATTATGAGCCTTCAGCGGCTCCTTGGATTCCCTCGGGAATCACTGATGAAATCTGACCCAAATCCACAGGTCCTTTCTCAACTTCTCGGGCCATGCACTGGGTCGCAATCAACTTTCCCCACAGGAAAGGAAATGTTATCAGACTTTGGGGTTTCACGATCCATGTTGTTGAGGGTCATAGACCTTTCAATTCACCAATTTCCGATGCGCCCGTTCTTCCTCGCGCTAGCCCCTACCAGCTACGTCCTGGTCCATGCGACCACCACACCGTGACCACAACCTTACCCTGTCCCATCGAGGTTTCGGGGTTCGCGATTCCAAAATGCATGAACACCATGTCTACGGGATCTCTGATATCCCGATGGAAAAAATGTCGACGGCGCCTGCTCCTTTGCCACCTGTCCTCCTCGTCGACTCTTGTGGCCCCCACACACACAATTCTCTGCTTGTCGGGGGAATCGCGTTTCGCGATATCGCGATTTTCGTCGCAACGTTTTCTTCGACCCTAGGACTCCCGATATCCCGATCGGCGATGTTCAAATGTGACGTCAGCTAGGCCCACAATACGGGGCTTTCGCCTTCTCGCTACTCGTGAGATTGAATTCCTTCTCATCCAACCTCCGATGCACGAGACGTCGAGGTGTCGATGCTCGTGATCTCGCCACTCGCGGCTTCGCTACTCGCGAGGTTGAATAATCTCCACACTGATAGCCGATGCTCGAGACGCCGATGTGAGTGATCTCGTGACACACGTCTACTTACAAACGAATGGTCCAGATCACATCTCGCCAATTCGAGGTTTCTGATGTCGAGCGATCAACTCATGTCCTCGATATCCCCGATATCCCGAATGCTGATGCCTTTTCGGGACTTCCTCCGATTGCGCTTGATTGCTGCCACACGTCCTAGGAATGGACAGTCCTGACCCAATCACTATTTCGAGACTGCAGACGTCTCGATTCTTTAGACCTCGAGAACGTCGATTCTCCGAGTGTCTATATCCCGATGGCTTCACCCCTTATCGGAATTTCTCCTCCTGTCCACGAGGACTTAACTCCCTCGCAACTTTTGCAGATCCGACGACTGTCGGTGATTCCGCTCCAGATCTAACGGCTCAAATCAAATCTCTCGTGCGCTTCTTCTATGCTCCTCCTAGACATAGAATTCCAACGATCCAGAGTCTGTCCTCTAGCCGATCTGACGGCGACCATTTCTCCTCCTGATCTCCTGTGCTTCTTTCTGCCTTGGAATAATTTCCAAAGCTCCGAAGGCCTCGACCTTTGTCTTCTATTCTCCCTTGCGCGAACTCCTCAGCCCTGAATTCCACAAATTTGCGTAAAAGTGTTTTTTCTTCTAAGCTTCTGTCCTCGAATCCTCAAAGGATTCTGACGTCTGCACTCCTTGCAGAACCTCTGCATACACACGGTGCTATCCCTCCTGAGCTTATATAATCACTCAGGCCCCTAAGGGATTTCTGTCCTTCTTCTCCCTCAGATGGAGAATGAAATGGCTGCCCTCTTGGCTATCCTTCTTCTCAAGCCTCTTCTTGAGTGCTTTTGGGTATTTAGCAACCCATAGAAAGTTCCCTCAGTGGATACTTCCTTCAGATGACAGAACTCAAAGAGTTCTCTGTTTTCTTGTGCCTACCTACACACTTTCTCGACGCCCTCCTGGCGGAGTATCTCTTCCACAGAACCCTCCAACGGTTCTGTCTTCCTCCCTTGAGCGCCTATGCACTTGCTCAATGCCCACCTGGCAGAGCTTCTCAGAATCCTCAGTGATTCTGGTCTTTCTCAAACCCTCTACAGAGTTCTTCTTCCTCAGTGCACCCCTGTACACCCGCTCAATGCCCACTTGGCAGAGCTCTACAGAATCCTCCACGATTCTATCTGCAACTATGTTTCAACTACACAGCCTTACTTCCTGAGGTGTTCAGTAACCTCACGGGTATTCTCCCTGAGTTGATGACTCCAGTACTGTGCCTCAGCACATCTTCGTCTGACTCCTCTGAGTTCAGAAGTGCATCTGCACGGCTCTCAGAACCTCAGCGTTCTGTCACACCCTCCTGGYATGAAGCCTCAAAGACCTTCAACCCTGAAATCAACACACTCCTGCAGAATGCGTCCACATAACATACATTCACAGCATATATAAAGAACACACACAGACATCCATATACACAGAATATGCAAGAAAAATTGCTCTGTTTATATTAATAAATGGCAACAATGCCTGTATCTTTACAATGGTGTTCCTGAGCTCTCCTTGGATCTTCTCTTCCTCTACCATTCTAACTCAAAATGAGATCTAAACTCTCTTTTACCTGAGGTGCTCTCAGCGCTTCCCTCCAGGTCTACCTACTCTAATAAATTACAATCAATGGGCTGTCTAGTCCAGAATCGGATCTAGATCTCAGCCATACACATTAAATGCTTATCCTATCTACAGCCTGCGCAAAGGCATGGCTTTCCTGGCTCAACAGCCTAAGCACATTAAATTTACATTCAATTCAAATTCAAAATGAGGCTGCGCCTCTCTTCAGCCTTTGAATGTGTGTGCGTTGACGTGGTTGTCTGACTGGCTGGATGACATGGAGCGATGCTCCTGCATCATACTCCATAGATGCAAAAATCATGAGCTCCTGCTCATGAGATTCCCTTCTGGGCTGTTGGAAATCCTCCTGGATCCCAAATAAGTCTTTGGAGCTTTCCATCTACTCCATTCTGCTGTTGTTGTTGCTGCTTCCGATGCGCTGCTGTTGCTGCTGCCTTTTTTCTGCCCAGCTTCTCTTCGCTGGTAGTCTACGCTGATCTTAACATCAGCTCCCTGATTTCCTCAATCACCTCATCTAGCTGCTCCAGTGGCTGGTCCTATCCTTGCAGTCCCCTCAGCTGCAAAAATTTTCGGCCATCGGGCAGATCACTATGATCTCCCATGTCATCTTCTTCATCTTCATCTATGGCCTCAAGTTGCCACTCTGCTGTAGACTTCAGTTCTATAGTCTCCCTTTGATTGACTTGCTGCTCAGTCATCTTCCCTGACATCTCAATTTCTGTCAGTCCTCTTGCTGGCCCTGGATTGTTTAACCAATCCTCCAGCATCTTCAGCTCCATCTCCCATGGAGTGATAATTCTATCTGTTGGCTCCTTGGTTTTCTCTGCTACTAGCTTCAGTGCTACAGCTTCTTGCTTTTCATCTCCCAGGCTGGATATGTTGAGACATTCCTCAGAATGCTCGCTTTCTTCTTTCATTTCCCCTTGGGAAGATTTCAAATTCTGCTCCAATTTCTCCTCAACAGTCATCATCAGCTGTGACTGTTCTTCTGCTGTTGCTGCACCTACAATACAACTTTCTGCCTCCCCCTGGGCACATGGTAGGAACATTGAAATTCCCCCAATCATCACACGGATCAAATCCTCCTCTGTCAGCTGCATCTGCTGATCCTTTTCCATCTTCTCTGAATTTATGAGACCATCAGACAGTCTCATCTGCTCTGTCAGCTCCTCCGTCTGGTTCAAATTCACCTGCTCCTCCCTGCCTACCTAGCAATATGGGATGCTTCTGCTGCTTCCCTGGAAGACCCTGAGATCCACTGATCCCATCTTCATCAGCATTCCTTGCTGAATGGAACTCTCCATCGAGCCCATGAGACCTTCAGATAGTCTCAATTTCTCATCTCTGCCCTCTCGGCAGTCTTCGAGATCCTTCAGCGACCTCCTACCATTGCCCCAGTTGGCAATGCAAAATTCCCTCACTGTCCTCCTGACAGTCCGTGAGATCTTCAGCCGACCTCATCTCGTTGCCCTCCTGGTAGTCTGGAATTCCTTCTGCTCTGCCTTCCTGGCAGATTTTGAGATCATCAGCTGATCTCAACTCATTCTTTGTTCCCTTGCCCATATGGCAATATGGAAACTCTCCACTGCCCTCCTGGCAGTCTATGAGATCCCTCAGCAATCTTTGATCATTCTCCTCACTGAGAATGTCTCCAATCTCTGGTTCACAGATGTAAACCATCCCTTCTCCCTTGGTGGCCTTGAGGTTTTCTGCATACCTCAACCATTTTCTCAACATCCTCTGCTGTCCTTTGACCATCAGCTCCCTGACTGGCCATTTCGCCTTCGGCGTCTTCATGGGCCATTCATGCACCCATCTCGGCTTTTTATTCTGCCGCATCTTCATTTCGAGCTCCTCTATCTCTCGCTTGATGTCAGCGAGCTCTTTATCCATTTCTGTTGTGCTCATCAGCTCTAGCTTCTTCCGTTCAGCATACTTATGGCGTTCAGTAGCCATCTTGCTGTGTTTATCTGCCTCCCTGGTAGGCCTGCTGCTATCACTCCTACAATCCTGAGTGCTCAGCTTCATCCTACAGTCCTACTGACTGCATCTTCGATTGTTGTCTACCTACAAACAGTCGTTACAGAGTCCTCAGTAACTCTGTCTTCTTCACCTACGATACACAGATGAAATCCCGCTCTGATACCACTTGACATGTATCAGAGTGCTTCTTTTCTCTGGCTCCCTCTTGCCTAAAGTATACAGACAAGAAATTAGCTCTGATACCACCTGACGCAAAGAGGTCCAACCTAACACCCTGCAGGGTCTCTTCACCTGACCTCCTGCTCACACAGGATCGTTCCAATTCTCTATTCTGAGCCTTCAGCGGCTCCTTGGATTCCCTCGGGAATCACCGATGAAATCTAACCCAAATCCACAGGTCCTTTCTCAACTTCTCGGGCCATGCACTAGGTCGCAATCAACTTTCCCCACAAGAAAGGAAATGTTATCGGACTTCGGGGTTTCACGATCCCTGTTGTCGAGGGTCATAGACCTTTCAATTCACCGATTTTCGATGTGCCCATTCTTCCTCGCGCTAGCCCCTACCAGCTACGTCCTGGTCCATGCAACCACCACACCGTGACCACAACATTACCCTGTCCCATCGGGGTTTCAGGGTTCGCGATTCCAAAATGCACGAACACCATGTCTACGGGATCTCCGATATCCCGATGGACAAAATGTCGACGGCGTCTACTCCTTTGCCACCTGTCCTCCTCGTCGACTCCTGTGGCCCCCACACACAATTCTATGCCTGTCGGGGGAATCGCGTTTCGCAATATCGCGATTTCTGTCGCAATGTTTTCTTCGACCCTAGGACTCCCGATATCCCGATCGGCGATGTTCAAATGTGACGTTAGCTAGGCCCACAGTATGGGGATTTTGCCTTCTCACTATTCGTGAGATTGAATTCCTTCTCGTCCAACCTCTGATGCACAAGACGTTGAGGTGCCGATGCTCGCGATCTCGCCACTCGCGGCTTCGCTACTCGCGAGGTCGAATAATCTCCACGCTGACAGTCGATGCCCGAGACGCCGATGTGAGTGATCTCATGACACGCGTCTACTTACAAACGAACAGTCCAGATCACATCTCGCCAATTCGGGGTTTCTGATGTCGAGCGATCAACTCATGTCCTCGATATCCCCGATATCCCGAATGTCGATGCCTTTTCGGGACTTCCTCCGATTGCGCTTGATTGTTGCCACGCGTCCTAGGAATGGACGGTCTTGATCCAATTGCTATTTCGAGACTGTAGACGTCCCGATTCTTCAGACCTCGAGAACTTCGATTCTTCGAGTGTCTATATCCCGATGGCTTCACCCCTTATCTAAATTTCTCCTCCTGTCCACGAGGACTTAAATCCCTCGCAACTTTTGCAGATACGACAACTGTCGGTGATTCCACTCCAGATCTAACGGCTCAAATCAAATCTCCCGTGTGCTTCTTCTATGCTCCTCCTGGACGTAGAATTCCAATGGTCCAGAGTCTGTCCTCTAGCCGATCTGACGGCGACCATTTCTCCTCCTGAGCTCCTGCGCTTCTTTCTGCCTTGGAAGAATTTCCAAAGCTCCGAAGGTCTCGACCTTTGTCTTCTATTCTCCCTTGCGCGAACTCCTCAGCCCTGAATTCCACAAATGTGTGTAAAAGCATTGTTTCTTCTAAGCTTCTGTCCTCGAATCCTCAAAGGATTCTGACATCTGCACTCCTTGCAGAACCTCTGCATACACACGGTGTTATCCCTCCTGAGCTTATATAATCACTCAGGCCCCTCAGGGATTTATGTCCTTCTTCTCCCTCAGATGGAGAATGAAATGGCTGCCCTCCTGGCTATCCTTCTGCTCAAGCCTCTTCTTGAGTGCTTCTGGGTATTCAACAACCCATAGAAAGTTCCCTCAGTGGATACTTCCTTCAGATGACAGAACTCAAAGAGTTCTCTGTTTTCCTGTGCCTACCTACACACTTTCTCGACGCCCTCCTGGCGGAGTATCTCTTCCACAGAACCCTCCAATGGTTCTGTCTTCCTCCCTTGAGTTCCTATGCACTTGCTCGATGCCCACCTGGCAGAGATTCTCAGAATCCTCAGTGATTCTGGTCTTTCTCAAACCCTCTACAGAGTTCTTCTTCCTCAGTGCACCCCTGTACACCCGCTCAATGCCCACTTGGCAGAGCTCTACAGAATCCTCCACGATTCTGTCTGCAACTGTGTTTCAGCTACACAGCCTTACTTCCTAAGATGTTCAGTAACCTCACGGGTATTCTCCCTGAGTTGATGACTCCAATACTGTGCCTCAGCACATCTTCGTCTGACTCCTCTGAGTTCAGAAGTGCATCCTCTGTGCACGGCTCTCAGAACCTCAGCATTCTGTCACACCCTCCTGGTATGAAGCCTCAAAGACCTTCAACCCTGAAATCAACACACTCCTACAGAATGCGTCCACATAACATACATTCACAGCATATATAAAGAACACACACAGACATCCATATACACAGAATATGCAGGAAAAACTGCTCTGTTTATATTAATAAATGGCAACAATGCTTGTATCTTTACAATGGTGTTCCTGAGCTCTCCTTGGCTCTTCTCTTCCTCTACCATTCTAACTCAAAATGAGATCGAAAATCTCTTTTACCTTAGGTGCTCTCAGCGCTTCCCTCCAGGTCTACCTACTCTAATAAATTACAATCAATGGGTTGTCTAGTCCAGAATCGGATCTAGATCTCAGCCATACACATTAAATGCCTATCCTATCTACAACCTGCGCAAAGGCATGGCTTCCCTGGCTCAACAGCCTAAGCACATTAAATTTACATTCAATTCAAATTCAAAATGAGGCTGCGCCTCTCTTCAGCCTTTGAATGTGTGCACGTTGACGTGGCTGTTTGACTGGATGGCTGACATGGAGCGATGCTCTTGCATCAAACATCCACTTGACAATTATCTATTGCACCATTGTGAAATTCTTTTGTTCGCCTTCCTGGTCAGCCAATACTAGTCATTCTCCACATAAATTTTTGGTTTCAAATAGAAGCCTAGATACTTTACCCCTGCATTGATGTCTAAAGTATGGAAGGGTAGATATCTAGCAACAATTGCATCAAGCCCATCATTGAGCTTATATGGATAAAGAGTAGATTTAGTCTCATTGAATTCCATTCCCATGGATTTTTTTATAAAGGAGGAGAATATCCCAATAGTCACCGAGCTCTCGATCTGAACCCAAAAAAAAAGCATCATCTACAAACATAAGATGTGTGAGTCTCTCCTACCTACCAACCCTTATATCTTGCATAGTTCTCATCCTTTTAGCATCAACCAAATCTTCGTTAAGACCTTATGCCACTAGAATAAAAAGGTAGGGTGATAGAGGACAACCTTGTCTCAACCCCCTAGAGGACCTAAAAAAACCAAAGGCAACACCATTAATTAAAATTGAAAAAGAGGCAAAGGTTACACATGTCATAATCCACTTGACTATAGGGAGATAAAAGCCAATATGAATTAACAATAATCTCATATAGAGCTAGGATACCTCGTCATATGCCTTAGACAGATCAAGTTTGAAAACAACAATTGGATCATTTGAAATATTGATAGAATGAAGTCCTTATTATGTTGTACAATGGATTCATGAATTTTCTTTCCCTCCAGGAACCCAAATTGTTCTACTAAAATTAAATTGGAGAGCAGTGGTTTAAGTCTTACTACCAAGACCTTAGAAATGACCTTATAGAGATAGTTGCACAAAGAAATGGGCCTGAATCCTTCAAAGGTTTTGGGGAAATCCACCTTGAAGATCAGTGCAATAAAAGTTGTATTAATGTTGACATGGACATTCCTTGAACTTCTGAATTATTCAACCACTTGAAGTAGATCCTCTCCCAACAAATCAAAGAAATCAAGAAATAATTCAACTGTCCATCCATCCAAACACAGACTCCTATCCTTTTTAAAAATGGACAATACATATAATAATTCCTCCTTTGTGATAGACATGGACATCCTCTCATTATCTTCTTCATTTACTAGCCTAGGAAATAGTGAAATTACCCTCAATAATTCACCAATGTTTGCACTAGTAGGTTCCTCAAAGATGCCCTTGAAACGCTATATTCCTAGATATGCTAACTCCTTGAAACCTCTCACCTTATTACCTTCAATGTTGGT
>JASDQU010506814.1:42974-54217 GCA_032191745.1 Picea mariana
AGAGGGAGACCTACAAGAGAGAGAAATACACCAATAGCTATGAGGAAATTGATTTAACAACTCCATATTTAATTACAACAACTTTAGAATGGGAACCATTGATTTTCCATATCCGAAATCACCCAACAATGGAGGATAGAGAGTTGTTGGGATATGCATTTTCCATTAAACCACTACAATATGAAGAAACAATTCCACACAATAGAGATAATTGAGTTCTTATCTCAATAACTAACACAACAACTAATTAAATTATTTAGAGAAGACACTAAATCCTTAGAGAATCCACTAAAATGCAAATAGTAACTTCAATAGACTACAAATGTAAGTTAACACAACAACACACAGAGCAAAATAAATGCACATGGAGATTAATTTCCCTGAAAACCCAAATGGGAAAACCAACATTCAATTGGCTTTGGCCAAGCTCTCTATTGTGCATCAATGAGCAGGTTACAGGCTCTCTGGTTTGTCTCTATGCTCCTCAATGAAGTCTAAGCAACATTCATCTTCATTCTCAGCCAAACAACCCCTCTTCCATTGCAAGGAAATAGTAGATAGGAGGTTGGATCAACTGGAGGGATATCTAGAAGGTAAAGCATCCCCAACCGTTCAGCTTCCCCAACCTCGTTTCTCCTCCTCTTTTTCTTGTCTTTTTGTACATTGGGGAAGAGGTCAGATCTTTCCAAGGACAAGGGTGTTTGACATGTGGTCACATCCTTGAATGAATTTCTTTTTTGTGTCTCCATTGAGGCAGAGGGAATTTCCATATCTAAACTAGTTTATAGGAACTTAATTCATCTTCCCTTTAAATACTCTCCACATTGCAGATGTGATCTATCACCAGGTGCTATGCAAAAGGAGCTCTCATGGCAGCTAGGGTTGAAAACCCTAGCTACGAGAGTATGTCATTGTTGTAACATCTCCATTTTCTTCTTGTCAATAAATAAAGTATTCAAGCTATCTAATCAAAGATTATTATCTAAAACAAAACTTCATTGGTTTTTTTAATTTTAGTATTGAATAACATGAGAGATCAACCAAATCGAGTTAATAAATTAATTTAGAACACTCAAAATAACAATTATTGCACAAAGCGCAATAAGGTACATCTACAACCCAAGTAGATGTGTCACCTCTATAACATTAATAAAGTAAAATGAAAAAAATTGAAGTTTGTAAAATTGGAAAATTAAAAAATAGTGAACTACAATAATAAAAAACTAATAAAAGGGACCATAATAATTATAGAAACATATAATAAAATAAATCGACATAGATCCATCTCAACGCTCAATCTTTTAAGCACTAAGAAAATCACCTATCTATTTCTTTTGAACCCCCTTAATGCTTATTAAATACATGATTAAGATGGATCTTTATCTATAATGTGTGGGGGGATAACAATTAAGAACATGTGTTTCCTCGAAGATTGTAGGTTCAAAATTGAAGGAGGATAGAGTATGTATGTCTTCGTATTTAAATAATCAAAATGTTAAATAGAGGGGATTCCTTACTCCACAAACAATAAGATCTCATTCATAAAGTCCCTTTGTCTCACAAAATAAAGATCTCCTACTTTGATTTTTAACTTCTAACTAAATTGTAACTTAATGATATTATTATTAAATAATCTTTTATACAATCACATATTATTATTATTATTATTATTATTATTATTATTATTATTTTGAATCTAAATTTTTAACACATAGTATGTGTAAGTGGGAATTGACACTGCCCATCCAATTTTTAATAAGCCGTTGAAATTTAGTGACGAGATGCGTGATAGACCGTATCTGGCCAACAAACAGTAATGGTGGCGGGCCTTGGAGTGAATAATTGATATGCACTACACTTAAAGTCGTCTCCATTTTCTTCACCACCAAAGTCTTTACTAATTCTCCTTCTACCTCTTCACGACTTTTCTTACCCACGGACTCAATGCGCCCACTTCCTTCATCTCGATCTCCCGTTCAATACGCCAAGTCATTGTTAAAGTCCACCATTTTTGTTAAAGTCCGCCCTTATTACAAATATATGTTTAAGTTTATAATATGTATGTAACTTTGTAAAACTTCTATTTCTTGTTGGATTAAAAATATTTTTAAAATATTTTCCCCTATTTAAGTCCATTCTCAAGTGGAACAAGTCTAATATGTTCCCTCTAAAGAGTGGCTATGTAGTTATTCCAATAACTAGTCCACTCACCTGTCAAATTTAAATTAGCAACACCCAACCAACCTTGTGACAAGATGGTGGAGATTGTTGGATTTGGCAATGAATTTAATGAAACTTTCCCAATCACTTGAAATTTTAAATGGACTCTTCAGAAAGAAATATACTTTTGTCACAACCCATTATAACATCAACACTCACTCTGACTTGTGACCCATTGCCAACTTTCGAGGCTAGGAAGGACTCAATCATAGGAAAAGCCAAGGTTTGAGCTTTCCATCGGTTTGAAACATTCTAGATGTTTTTCCTTTCCCTCCTAATCCAATCCATGATTGTACCAAGAGTGATGTGCTTTTGAATTAAAATCCTTCTCCATGGACTCTCTTTGGTGATCATATTCCATAATGATTTTGCAACAAGGGATTGTCCAAAAAAAAGTATATCCTTTAGACCCTACTCTCCTAATTCCTTTGAAGCTACAATCTTTCTCCAATTTACCCAATCGGTGCCCTTATATTCATTGCTACCCTACCACAAGAAGTTGAAATACTACTTCCCAATATTTTCTAAGATTCCTTTTGGGATATGGGCCAGAGTGTGTCAATATAAAGACTAGCTTCCAATGCAAACTCTATCAGAACTAAACAACATCCTCTTGACAATTATCTATTGCATCATTGTGAAATTCTTTTGTCTTCCTTCATGGTCAGCCAATACTAGTCATTCTCCACATAAATTTTTGGTTTCAAATAGAAGCCTAGATACTTTACCCCTGCATTGATGTCTAAAGTATGGAAGGGTAGATATCTAGCAACATCTGCATCAAGTCCATCATTGAGATTATATGGATAAAGAGTAGATTTAGTCTCATTGAATGCCATTCCCATGGATTTTTTTATAAAGGAGGAGAATATCCCAATAGTCACCGAGCTCTCGATATGAACCCCCCAAAAAAGCATCATCTACAAACATAATATGGGTGAGTCTCTCCTACCTACCAACCCTTATATCTTTCATATTTCTCCTCCTTTTAGCATCAACCAAAGATTCGTTAAGACCTTATGCCACAAGAAGAAAAAGGTAGGGTGATAGAGGACAACCTTGTCTCAACCCCCTAGAGGACCTAAAAAAACTAGAGGCAACACCATTAATTAAAATTGAAAAAGAGGCAAAGGTTACACATGTCATAATCCACTTGAMTATAGGGAGAKAAAARMCAWWATGAATTAACAATAATCTCATATAGAGCTAGGAKACCTYGTCATATGCCTTAGACAGATCAAGTTTGAAAACAACAATTGGATCATTTGAAATATTGATAGAATGAAGTCCTTATTATGTTGTACAATGGATTCATGAATTTTCTTTCCCTCCAGGAACCCAAATTGTTCTACTAAAATTAAATTGGAGAGTAGTGGTTTAAGTCTTACTACCAAGACCTTATAAATGAACTTATAGAGATAGTTGCACAAAGAAATGGGCCTTAATCCTTCAAAGGTTTTGGGGAAATCCACCTTGAAGATCAATGCAATAAAATTTGTATTAATGTTGACATGGGCATTCCTTGAACTTCTCAATTCTTCAACCACTTGAAGTAGATCCTCTCCGAACAAATCAAAGAAATCAAGAAATAATTCAACTGTCCATCCATCCAAACCCGGACTCCTATCCTTTTTAAAACTGGACAATACATATAATAATTCCTCCTTTGTGACAGACATGGACATCCTCTCATTATATTCTTCATTTACTAGCCTAGGAAATAGTGAAATTACCCTCAATAATTTGC
The DNA here is from genome assembly GCA_032191745.1 of Picea mariana. Classification (NCBI taxonomy): domain Eukaryota; kingdom Viridiplantae; phylum Streptophyta; class Pinopsida; order Pinales; family Pinaceae; genus Picea; species Picea mariana. The sequence goes on from JASDQU010506814.1 coordinate 46,942, forward strand.
CAATGTTTGCACTAGTAGGTTCCTCAAAGATGCCCTTGAAACGCTATATTCCTAGATATGCTAACTCCTTGAAACCTCTCACCTTATTACCTTCAATGTTGGTCATCTCCCATATGGTGTTAATTCTTTTCCTATGGTTAGCATTTTTTTTTAGGAATTTTGTGTTTTGGTCTCCAAATTAAAGACAAGTGGCTTGACTCTTCATGAGCTAATCCAATTCATTTTCCAACAATAACTTAGATAAAAAAGATTCCATGTGCTTGAGGTTCTTAAAACCCTCCTCATTGTAAATGCCTTGGTCATTTTCGAAGACAATGTCCTCCAAATATTTTTCAACCTCAGAAATATTTGCATCTATGTTCCTAAACCTCTCCCTTCTCCAGGCTGCCACCTTCTCCTTTACAAGTTTTAGTGATGAAGATAATTACTCACAAGTTGATGAATCAATATTAGGAGAGAAATTGCACCAATTATCCTTTACAATGGATTGAAATTCCTCCTCTGCAAAACAATTGGGGTTATATTTGAAGTGGGATTTGGCTCAGAATCCCCTGAAAAAAATTCTAAAAATATGGGGAAGTGATCGAAGGCTTTGGTAGTGCCCACCCAAGATCTGTAATTTTCCACCTTTTGCAGGAGAGTATCTTGAACCAGAAAACAATCCAATCTTTTTGCAACAACATCATGACTAGATCTATTATTTACCCAAGTAGGCCTCAGTTTGATTGGATCGAGATCCATCCAACCAAAAGAATCGAATTTTGTTTGAAAAAAATCTACAAGCATGTCAACCCTGGCACTATCCCCCAAAACTTCTCTATTGTTTATAGTCATATTAAGATCACCATCAATAACTAGGTTATCATACTTGATGCATTGATAATAATAACTATTCCAGAACAACCATCTCCCCTCATACAAAACACATACATTGAGGATGGATAGGGAGTGGCCCAAAATCTTGTTGAAAAAAATTGTAAATAAACCTAAAGAAATAGTAAAACTACATTATTATTCCACCTCATGATGATACCCCTGGACAAACCCTCAGAATCTAGGGATAATAAATCCCAATCCTTCAATAGTTTTTTTAGATCAGAAATGAAGCAGTGTCATTTCCCCATTGACGTTTCTTGTAGAAGAAGAATATTAAGATGATTTAGGTCAACTAATATTCTTAGGGATAAATGTTTTTCCTATCCCCTTAGGCCTCGCATGTTCATATATAGGATATTCATGGGAAAACTACCGACGATTCTCATCCCTCTTTAAGGACCCTAGTGATTAAATTTTGTTTTCCTTGGTTAATTTCAATGATAGCTTTCTCTTGAGCCTATTTGATGGTCAATGAACTGTGAACCGAGAAGCTTCCACCTTTGACTACCACATCCAAACCCAAACTGATCCATAAACGAGGGACTTATATCCCACTCGCTTCACAAACAAAGATACCTTCATAGGATTTAATATATGTTCTATGTCTAGTCTTATATAGAGGGCTCTATCTGCACAAAAGATCTCCCTTCTTCCCCTTACTAAAAATCCTTCCCCATATTGTAACCTTCCCACTACAACCAACTAGTGACACAATAGTAATCCAGTCAATAAAAATCAACTCTCTATATATTTCTAAATTTAGTGAATAGAATCCAATGCTATGGGAGCTATTTGTCCACAGTGTAGCCTTTTCCCTTTAAAATATTTGTAAGGCTTCTTTGTGCAATCAACAGAAATGACCAACTGCAATCTTCTCTGTTCTCAGGTTTTTCTACACAAGAGAAACTAGTTGTCAATGCAGTGGTAAATATTTGTTCTTAATGAGCCTACCAATGTCTAGTTTGTACTCGGAATACCCTACTATCTTGTTATGCCAAACGCAAAACCCCAACACCATGGTAATTCGACTTGCTATGAAAAAACATGCCCTTTTTAATCTGGCAATGGATTGACCAACAAAATAAAAATTGCCCAACCACTATTAAGTCAACCTATTACCCCGTGTCTTCGTTAAAGTCTGCCTTTTTTCACTTTTCCAACTCTTCCGTGACTTCCTTGCGACTTCACTACACCACCGCCAAACAAGACCCGAAGTCACTATCTCCCCTTCAACACGGCGAGTTTTCCAAGTCTTTTACATGTCTCACATTACAGAGGCTGTGCATATATAAATATGTACATACTCATCAACACAACTCGCAAGAAACTTTGGGTCTCACAGAGCGAGAGAGGGGGGGAGAAATGGATCGTAAGAGTGTTCTTCTCATGGTGATGCTTGCTGCCTTTTTTATTATGGCTACATCTTCCCATATGGAAGATGATGGATTTACTTCTGTTCCTTCTCATCATTTTGTTTCGAATGGACGTAATTTGCTCCAGGAACATCATCGATGAATCAATATTAGGAGAGAAACTGCACCAATTATCCTTTACAATGGATTGAAATTCCTCCTCTGCAAAACAATTGGGGTTATATTTGAAGTGGGGTTTGGCTCAGAATCCCCTGAAAAAAATTCTAAAAATATGGGGAAGTGATCGAAGGCTTTGGTAGTGCCCACCCAAGATCTGTAATTTTCCACCTTTTGTAGGAGAGTATCTTGAACTAGGAAACAATCCAATCTTTTTGCAATGACATCATGACTAGATCTATTGTTTACCCAAGTAGGCCTCAGTTTGATTGGATCAAGATCCATCCAACCAAAAGAATCAGATTTTGTTTGAAAAAAATCTACAAGCATGTCAACCCTAGCACTATCCCCCAAAAATTCTCTATTGTTTATATTCATATTAAGATCACCATCAATAACTAGGTTATCATAATTGATGCATTGATAAGAATAACTATTCCAAAACAACCATCTCCCCTCATATAAAACACATACGTTGAGGATGGATAGGGAGTAGCCCAAAATATTGTTGAAAAAAATTGTAAATAAACCTAAAGAAATAGTAAAACTACATTATTATTCCACCTCATGATGATACCCCTAGACAAACCCTCTGAATCTAGGGCTAATAAATCCCAATCCTTCAATAAATTTTTTAGATCAGAAATGAAGCAGTGTCATTTCCCCATTGACGTTTCTTGTAGAAGAAGAATATTAAGATGATTTAGGTCAACTAATATTCTTAGGGATAAATGTTTTTCCTATCCCCTTAGGCCTCGCATATTCATATATAGGATATTCATGGGAAAACTATCGACGATTCTCATCCCTCTTTAAGGACCCTAGTGATTAAATTTTGTTTTCCTTGGTTAATTTCAATGATAGCTTTCTCTTGAGCCTGTTTGATGGTCATTGAACTGTGAACCGAGAAGCTTCCACCTTTGAATACCACATCCAAACCCAAACTGATCCATAAACGAGGGAATTATATCCCACTCGCTTCACAAACAGAGATACCTTCATAGGATTTAATATATGTTCTATGTCTAGTCTTATATAGAGGGCTCTATCTACACAAAATATCTCCCTTCTTCCCCTTACTAAAAATCCTTCCCCATATTGTAACCTTCCCACTACAACCAACTAGTGACACAATAGTAATCCAGTCAATAAAAATCAATTCTCTATAGATTTCTAAATTTAGTGAATAGAATCCAATGCTATGGGAGCTATCTGTCCACAGTGTAGCCTTTTCCCTTTTAAATATTTGTAAGGCTTCTTTGTGCAATCAACAGAAATGACCAACTACAATCTTCTCTATTCTCAGGTTTTTCTACACAGGAGAAACTAGTTGTCAATGCAGTGGTAAATATTTGTTCTTAATGAGCCTACCAATGTCTAGTTTGTACTTGGAATACCCTACTATCTTTTTATGCCAAACTCAAAACCCCGACACCATGGTAAGTCGACTTGCTATGAAAAAACATGCCCTTTTTAATCTGGCAATGGATTGACCAACAAAATAAAAATTGACCAACCATTGTGAAGTCAACCTAGAGATGAGCAATCAACCATGTATAGATGGAATCCGACTAGGCTAAAAATAAATCGACTAGGCATGTGGAGTGGACTCAAGATGCACTATAAGTCGACCATGACAGTGGAATTCGACCAGGATGATACATCATCTCATTGGGAGGTCATTCGACTAGTGATGTGTCAATTCAACCGAGACAAAATTCGACCAATGAAGAATCAACCAGCGAAGTGCTTAAGTCGATTGGGTAACTAAAAGTTGACCAAGTGATGAATAAGATTTTAGACAAGATTTTACCCTGGAACCCAAATGGGAAAAACAGTTTCAAATGGTGCTCAGTATTCTTGTTTTGGAAATTTCAGATACAATTCTCTCTTCCTCCTCAACCAAAAGGGCCTTTGGAAATGAGCGAGAGTGAATAAATAGTGAGAGCTAGGGGGTAAGGGAAGGCCAACATCCATGTATCTTCACTTCCCATTCCTTATCCTTCTCTCCTATTCCTCTTTGTCATTTGATTAATTTTTTAAACATTTCCCTCACATCCTCATTTATCTTATTCAACTTTACACATGCATTGTTTTACATAGCTTACATGACCTTGATTAATTATCATGTTATCTTGTAGGTATTGATTCTTCACCATTATTTAGTCTAGATCCATTTCAAATCACAAACCCCTAGAGATACCTAGCTCCATAGACTATCCTTTCTCGAGACGTAGAAGACAGTACGCTACTCCTCTATATTATGAGTTAGAATAAAAATACTTTGACCCACCCATTGACCCCAAATTATGTTGCTCATCGGGGTCGAGATCATTCGAAAAGTTGATTGAATGACTTCTAGAGAATTTGACAAAATAAGGCAATTTGGTCTTAGGGTTTATATCCCAATTTTTTTTATCGGTCTTGGGATATCATGTTTGAACCCTTCCAGACCCCCAAAAGGATTAACATTTGAGAAGTAACAAGAAGAGGAAGAAAATGACTTACCCAAAACATCCAAGTTGTTGGCAAATATTTAACAGACAATGAATGCTTGTCATTGATGGCAAGTACATCAATGAAGATGGCATGAGTACAGAAAGTATGTAATAGATGGGCATTATGTGAAGACGCTGCAGAGAAGATTCGGATAAGCTCAGAAGAGATAGTGTAGAGGACTGTTGGCAATAATAGAGATGGAAAAGATCAGCATGATCAACGACGTAGTGATAATGGGGGAGGAGCAACAACAATGATCATTGGATCAACAACTCAGAATTCTCGATGACTGTCAGATCTCAATGTAGACAAGAAGAGCACGCAGATATGGAGGATAGATCTCGGGCGTTAGATCCAAGCACGAGGATCGACCATCGTAAGATCTAGGAGAATCTGCATGATCTTTAAAAGTGCAAGGTGAAGCGAGTTCGCAAAATCTCGAAATCCCGATGCAGACAAATGAAGACTTGTGAAATCACAAAAAGATCCTGACCGTCAATACACCAAAAGATGTGGACCATTGATCTAAACTCCATTTCAGAGTTTCACCTATCGCGACTTGGAGTGACAAGAATCTCCATCTAAGGATCAGCAAGATGCGAGGACACGAAAAGATCAGGACCGTCAGATCACCAAGAACAAGGACCGTTGATCTGAGCTCCATATTGAAGTCTCGCCTATCGTGAATTGGAGTGACGAGAATCTCCATCTAAGGATCAACAATATGCGAGATCACGAAAATACCAGGACCGTTAGATCACCAAGAAATAGGACCGTTGATCTGAGCTCCATCTCGGAGTCTCGACTGTCGTGACTTGGAGTGATGAGACCTTTCATCACAGGAATTGCGAAATGCGAATTCACAAAGAGATATGGACCGTAAATACATGAAGATTCTGGACCGTTGATCCAGCTCCATCTCGGAGTTTCGCCTATCGCAAGTTGGAGTGACGAGCACCTCCATCTAAGGAACAACGAAAAGTGAAATCACGATTTAATCGTAGCCGTCAGATCAAGGTGTGTTTTGGACCATTGATCTAGCTTCCTCTTGGAGTTTGCCTATCGCGACTTGGAGTGACGAGCACCTCCATCTAAGGAACAGGGAAAAGTAAAATCATGATTTAATCGTAGCCATCAGATCAAGGTGTGATCTGGACCATTGATCTGACTCCATTTCGGAGTTTCGTGAATCGCAACTTGGAGAGGAAAGAAATATAACCACAGGAGTCCTGAAATGTCGAAACGAGAAATTGTGAAATACTTTAGGCCTGTGGTCACCGCCAGTGGTCACGAGAATGGAAGGAGTCAGTTTAGATAAGCTCCATTTTGGGGTTTCGGGAAACACGACTTGGAGAGTCGAGATGCCTCATCTCCAGATTCACGAAATGTGAAATCACGAAAGCGCTTTATGCATAAGCGTGTGGTCACAACCATTGGGCACATCGATGGAAGATGGAGGAAGAAGTTAGAGGTGCTAAGCTTCACCAAAGGGATCCTGAAATGTCGAAGTGTGAAATGGGGAAGTAAACGCAAGTTTCTATGAATTCAATCCAGCGGTGCAGATGAAGTTGAACACGATCGGAGGGCTAATGTTGATCCTCACAGTGTAACTGCTAGAAACCATTGATGGTTTCTACCAAAGGATGCGAAGAGACTTCTGTGTGAGTTCCAAAGGAGCTAAAGAGTTACAAGGAATCTTCCAGTGGAATGAAGACGATTCATGGAGGAAATTGACATCTGGATGAGGGTTGGAACTCATAACTGAAACAGAGAAGGAGAGCTCGATTGTAACAGAGAAGATGAAGAGTCTCAACTGCCAGAGAGGCTGAGGAATCTCAGTAGAACACCCAGTGATGCTGGATGCATGGTGGGAACCACCAGATAAGCTGAAGAGTTGCGATAGTTAGGCAAAGAACTTGAGATGTGGAGGATATCGGTGCGGTGTGAGTATGTAGATGCATTACACACATTTCATGCACAAGGTGCACAAAAGCTATAAGTACATGGTACAGAGAAGAGATGGGGTTGATGTTGCTGTTGGAGTTGTTGTTGGAGTTGTTGTAGTCACTGTTGTTGAAGGTGATTCATGCGAAAAGAAGGAGGATAATGCAGCAGCTGAATTGAACAGAAGATGAACTATGCAGTGAATGGACATGGCACATAGAGCATAAAAAGCAGAAGAACAGACAATGCAATTCATGTGTGCAGGAAGGCAGTGAGGCAGACAGAGCAACGAGATGTAGCAGAATAGTGATGAGTCTGGTAAGAAATTGTTGAACATTATATCACTGTAATAAGTTTCAGTAGAAAATATTTATAATCCAGGGTGGTAGGGAGGTGCTAGGGAGGACTATTGTCCTCAGAGGTTCAAG
>JASDQU010506816.1:0-24967 GCA_032191745.1 Picea mariana
TTCAACCCTCTTAGCGTTACAAAGATGACAAATTCTTTTAGCCCATGATGTTCTAGGAATTCTCCATCTCTTCATTTTACTATGGAGCTAGTGAGAGTTTGTTTAAAGTTTTACTATGGAGCAATGTGCATTTTGTTTTCCACTCATCAAAACAGAGATAATACTTTTTCTCTTCTAGAGTAGGTTGTTCACATCCTTATAATGTCTTCATTTTTTTTTATCTTTTAATTCTTTATGGCACCACAATTTCTCCTTAAATTTATATCTAATAATATCTTTAGTATTATCATTATTATGTAAAGTAACCCCTTCCTTTATTCCCCAATGGTTTAGCGAAGACTTGGCATTTTTATGCCACCCCTACATGAGCCACTTGAGGTGTAATGTCCCCATTTCGGTCCCCTAATTTGTAATGTAACCAAATATGATCAAGGATGAAAATCGAACAATATAGTCAAGAGCCAAGTTATTTAAATATGTATATTAGAAATATTAATAAAGTACATCCTTGGCTATGATACGAGAGGGACATAAATGATGCGGGGCTATGATTCCACAAGAGAGAAATGTGAGAGGCGGCTAAGGGGGCCTACAGGGGCCAAAAATTGGAAAAATAATATTTTATTGTAACCCAAAGTACCTTACCTTAGCTTATGTAAAAGGACAAATCAACCTTGGGATGTGTGCTAAGGTATTTAGGTGGAGTTTTTTTAGTGTTAAGTGGCAAGATGGGAACATGAAAATATAACATTGGTTTAAGTGGAAGTGGAAATTCATTCTACATCATTTTAATTAAAACAAGGAGGGAGCAACCTATTGTATTACCCTCTAATAGAAGGACGTTATGTTGTTTGTTAATTGAGTTTGATAAATCAGGTCGTTGTTACCAATTTGTAACTCTTAGCAAAGAGATTTTTTCGCCAGTTTGCACTAGAGCCTAGGTAAGAGGTGAGATAGCCCGAGGGACTGCATTGTAGAGAAGGGTATCCACTTCTCTAGGTTGTGCAAGCTGAAGAGGAAAGAGAGCTAGTGATTTGGGATGTATGGGTGTGTGAGGAGGCCATATCATTTTGAGTATTGGGTTGAGTGAGGGAATTGTAGCCATCCATAGGATCTCATTTTCCTTGTGGCTTTATAGCCCTGGATCAAGGGTGGCTTGTTGCAAAGAGAACTAGTGCAACAATGCCTAATGTTGGGAGTAATATTCCTCATATGAATCCAGTTGGTGATTCTTTCTGATAAAGATAAGTATTCCGAGTATATGTGTTTATGCAGTGAATTATGTGTATTTATATGCTTAATTTTTTGCTATATTTCTTGAATGGTTTGAATTTACCATTCGGTATGTTAATGTAACTATGCATAAATGTGCATGTCACATTTTTGCATATTTTTAACTTATCACAAGGAATAATTTAATTATGGTATCAGAGTTAGTTATTGAAGAGCAATTTTGTGGGGAAATTGAAGAAATTTTCCAATGCCCCACCATCCCAGAAGGAAAACAGGTGGTTGGGTACATTACAAATTGGTATCAGATATAGCTACAATACTTGGTGTGTATAGGCTAGACATCTTAACGCAGACCAAAAATTTGCAAAGGAAAATTTTCAGACGGTGCTTACAAAGTGTTTGACAAAGTTGTTATGAAAAAGAAATTCGATAAATTGTCAAGAATATGGAAAATGAGGAAAACATGTTTAGTTTCCCCAAATTGACGATATTCTAGGAATGCAAATGCCTAAAACTTAATGGATTTTTTAAGTGCAGAGTCGACCATGTGAGAATTCAATGAAATTGGGTAAAATTAAGTAAAATCCCCAATTTTTGTTGGAATTCCATGAAAATATGGTAAGGGGATGTTCAAATTGTAGGTATAAAGGTATAATTGAGATTTTAAGGTCACATTTCATCAAATTCATGGATTTGTAGAGTGGCCATGGGAGGAATTGCGAAAAATCCCCAATTTCTAGGTTAAAACCATTGAAATATCAGTTCAGGGATGTCTGGATTTCAGGCACGGAGTTCAAATTAATGTGCATAAGGTTGAGATAGGCCATGAGAATCCTAACCTAGAGATTCCATGGAGGTCGAGGGTGAAATTTCAAAATCAAGTATTGTTGAAAAAATTAGGAATATTTGGAAATTTTCAATATTTGAGAAATTTTTCGTACATGGTGATGTGGACTACCATAGTGGTAGGTCCACAGTGGGAAATGGAAGGGGTTATCTACATGTGGAAAAGGATATGAAGGCATGAGGCCAAGGGACAAGTGTGTGGTGATGGGCCTAAGGGATGACTTAAGGGCCATGACAAAAAGGTAGTATGCAGGACTTTGGATTCGTGATATTGGAGCCCGACTCCAAACCCCCACAACCAATCCAAGGTTAGTGCATGGCAGGAGGGTGGTAAGTGGAATTGATATTTTGGGATTGACCCAACTCCCATGCTATTCAAACTCTCGATATACGCCACAATCATTGATCTTCTCCCCTTTTCCATTGTCTGATCAAGTGAGCGATAAAGTTGTGCACCAAGGAAAAAAGGTGTGGGATGGGGCTCACCCATAACCACAGTCAATGGATGGGAACCAAGTAGAAGTATGACAAAGGAAGTGAGACCCCTGTCCCATCCCCAATTAGAAAAGGTGTCAAGTGGGAAATCAGATATAGGTGAGGCCATAAATAAATTAATAAAATAAAATAAAGAAAATAAAAGATACAAGAGGAAAAAGGAAAGAGAAGGGGAGGGTGTTGGGCCCTTCGTTTTTGGGTAAGAATTGCACAAGTTTTGATTAAGCATGAGTCACGCAAACTTCATCAGAGGTTGGAAGAAAGAGTAACAGAAAAACAGTTGTGGAAGCCAGCGCAATGTCAGCTAAGAAACAAACGGTTGCAACATAACAAGGAAGCACATAAGTCAAGAAGGAAGACACAACCCATCTATATATAGGGATGAATATAATTGTAAAAGGGTTGGGTTGGTGTTGTTGTTGTTCGTTCGTTCAGTTCGTTGGTTGGATTAGAGTTGGGGTGAGTCATGTCTATCAAAGTCGCCCAAGGTTTTGGGATTAGTTGTTGAAACTTACTGTGAGTCGAGAAGAGACAAACCAGAGTATGTACTGAACCTTTCTATGTAACTCTAAGCCTGTAATAAAGGAAAGATCATGGAGCTAATATGAAGGAGAACCAAATTTTCAAAATAGGATGTGTCTTTGTATGTTTACTTATGCATTACATTTTTCCTTTATGGTTTATGAGTTCTATTTGATGGTTCTATGTTTAATCGTTGTTCATAACGTAAGTAGGTTCAATTCTTACAGTTAAATATTTCAGATCTGATGTTGTCTCTTGCGCAAGAACAGGAACGAGTTCTGAACGATCTATGGATCCTCTTTAGTATTTTCCCTACTCTTCCCTATCTATCTGTCTCAATAGCGCTTCGGGTGAGACTTCTTCTCTTCGAAGGAAATGAAAATGCCAGCGCTCTAGACTACTCGGTACCTTTTGTTGGTAATCTGAGAAGGACCTTAGTCTGATCAAATTCACGCCAACAAAATGGTTTTGTTGTCAAGATGCGTATTAAACGAGAACTTGTAGGAAGAATGCTACCATCGATCCATAGATATGGCATCGATCAATGGTGGGAAAGAAACTGTGACGCCTTCATATGGAAAGAAGCGGAACTAAGAAGAAAATCAGTGGGAACTATTAGGGAAGCAATCTTTTACTAGGAAAGATCGAGTGACTAGTACGAGATTTTCTAGGTTAAATTTTCGAAAGAATTTTTTCATTGGATCAAGAGACTCCAATAAGCTACAGAGTTCCAAGGATGGGTCAAGAAGATCTGCGTGTGGGATACCGAAAAGTTAGCAGCACTCCACAAGCTAGATTGCCCAGTCACACGAGCTGCGGATTTCTAGGTTAGCACCATGATAGAAGGTTACATGATCAAATTTGTAGCTAAGAACCACCAGTCCTTCTCGCGGGCAGAGGAAATTTTCAAGAAAGGTGCAAGGGGAAGACTGTTAAGAGAGATCCCCTTGTGAATTAAGGATTTCTTGGTGGAGGAAGGGATGTTGATTATGTCCCCGACCAAGATGGCAGTGTAAACACCCTCGCTTGGGGTAGGGAGAGAGAGGGTGAGATTCATGGCGTGAGAAAGGGGAAGGGTTCTTTGAAAAATGGGGGGGAAACAACAAGAAATGGATTCGATAGATGAGCGAGCCTTGAAGAGAGACGCCATAGTTGAGAAATGGTGGCATGGCAAGTTCAAGAATGCTGCAAGACAGTCTGAAAAGTTGAGGAAAGAAGGAGGATCGGGAGAAAGTGAGGAAATACAGATTGAAGAACTACAAAGGATGAGAAGATAGGAACGACTGGCCAATCAAAGATTAAACAAGAGAGAAGCAAAGAGAGCAAGAAGTCCCTAGGAGGAGGGACGAGAAGGAGAAAGCGTGGATGTAAGAGAGGAGGAAGTCGACACAAATCTTGGAGGAGAAAGAGAAGATTTAGCCCCGATAACAGGAGAAATCGAGGATCCGACTGAAGAGATCATCCTAGTGGAAGCTAATGAGACCCTCCAAATCAAAGAAAACCACCCTGAAGCCAGTGGTGCCAGCCTCGAATCACCCATACCCCAAGTTCCTTCTATACAAGCAGTAAGTTTGACACCACCTTCTCATGCAAGTTCTGTTCCAATACAATTAGATAACCAGTCACAACCAGGAAGTGCGAGTACAGGGAGGATATTGGGATCCCCTAGTAGATCGCAAGCAGGATTGTTAGGGTTCATATTGATACGAACAACAAGATCAACAATGGCCAGCCATGTGAGAGGCTCAATTGTCTGATACCCAAAATTTTAGGGTAAGGGAGACGAAGACGTTGAACAACACTGGTTCTTGTGCGAAGCAATCTAGAGATCCAGAGGGACTCCAGATGAAAAAAGTTGGTCGAGTTCTAGACTACCTTGAGAGGTCGTGATCTCAAGTGGTACATGAATATCATTGAACCAAGAGTGCCAGGGATGCAATGTCAAGCGTTCACACTTGGCTAGGTGCGGACGAGGTTCATAGCAGAGTTCAAGCTACCTCAGTCAGAACAACAGGCTTTGTCTGAGTTGCGCGAGATCCAGCAGAGGGAAGGTGAATCATCCTGGGAGTACAGCCAGAAGTTCAAAGATGCCATAGGGAGGTTGGCACATCCAATCCACGAAGAACATCAAAGGGAGTGGTACATTCAGGAACTGCTACCCCTGACTTGGATTACACTAATGCAACAACGAATAGCCATGTTAATAGATGCCTTGGAACAATCTATGAAGATTGAATCCATGGAGGGATACCCTAGGAGTTTGAGAGTAACTCGACCCCCAGTAGATGCGAATCTAGTGCAACTACAAGGGCATATATCAACACTTACAGAAAATATTCAAGAGCTGACGATACCCAAACCAGTACAACCACAGGTTTGGTGCACTGGATGTTATACGGAAGGTCATTTGGCGAATGAATGTCCACAATTAAGTGGGCTAGGACCTCCTCAGAATCTTATGGTAACCCCACCAGGACCCACGGGAAGAGTTGTGCAAGTATCAATGAACCCACCATTCCATCATCCCACCCCATATCATGCTTTCCCAGGAGGCCAAGCAGCACCAACATCGAAATATTATGAGATCTGTTGAATCCATGGGCATGGACCAAGACAGTGCCTCATCATGTAAAAATATTCGATAGTACCAAACACAGTACATTGTGAGTTCTACGCATCCACCACGCATACTACCAATCAATGTAGAGCGTTGGACACTCTTGCGGATAGGATATATCGAACAACATATAGGGTAAATGAAAACCCTCAGGGACCAGGACGAGGTCGAGGAGGTGGAGCTGGAGGAGATTTCAAAGGAGGAAGAAATGGAGGAAGAGGACCGAGCAGATGTTACAACTATGATGAATAGGGTCACTTGGCTAGATATTTCCCTCATCCAAGGTGACCATGGTGCTCTGACTGCAAAACCAATGGACGCGCAATCGAAGGCTGCCTAGAGCTAATTGCAAAGTGGGAAGACAGAGTACGACAAAGAGGAAATATCCTTATCAGTTCATAGATAAAGAATATTTATAAGGGACAATTTCCAAACCTTAACATCGTCACTCGAGGAGGAGCCAAGGCAGGAGATGATGCTGATACTCTACCTCAGATTCATAAAGAAGCACCTAAAGAAGATAGGTACAACCCCCTAAAACAAAAAATGTTCTTTAAAGATGCCATAGAAGTATTCCAGAATATTCCTAATCATGAAATGCAAGAGAACCTCATGAAATGCATGAGAACCCCCCTTAGTCGGTTGTATACCCTAAGGTGGCGCAAGTCTCTGCTTCACCCCCTACACCCAGAAACCCTGTAGGGATACCAAGACAACCTGAGCAACCTCAAAACGCATTTGACCTCTGGTTTCAATTATTCTTTGACATTTTGGGGAACGATCAACTGACAGAGAAGTTGCACAATGTGTTATACCTAGTCTTAGGGAATGAAGAAACCTCAGAAGCAAGGATTTGGGCTAACCTTCCTGAGAAGAGTACTCAGAGAGTCCAACGACGAAAAGTAAGAACCGAAAAATAATTCCAAATGGTAGCCGAGTTATATGACTTCGTAATTAAGGACGTCATGTTGGACCTAAGGTCAGATGTGAACATTCTGCCCAAGAAGACCTGGGAAGCATTAGGCAAACCGAGACTGACATATTCCCCAATTCAGTTAAGAATGGCAAACCAATATTGTATCTTTCCCATAGGAAGACTGGAGAACATGGAAATCTATGTCGTAGGAGTAAAAACAGTGCCTGACTTTGAAGTCATTGAGATCATGGGAGACAAGGACCGCTACCCTGCACTACTTGGCATCGATTGGGCCTATTAGCACTAGGAATCACCTTCATATTGCATGGAAGGAAATCACAATACCCATCAGGTTATATATGATGTAAGAGTGTTTTAAAGGGTCAAATGGAAAAGGACTCAAAATGATAATGTTCCAACTCAGAAAACATGGCTCACATGCACCAGCAATCAAGGTCTTGGCTAAATTCAATCAGTAATTTGGGAGTAAGTATGAATAGAGGGAAGACTTGAATGAGAGGAATGTAAGGGCTATTGTAAACATCAGGTGTACAAAATCCTAATGAAGAAAGTTTCTTAACACAAGATCTTCTTGAACTTAGAAACTAAGGAAGCTAAATAAACATCATGATAATATAATGATCAAACATCCACCATAACATCACCACAATAATTCATGTGAATCTTTCAAGGCATGAAAATTTAGCATCGAAAAGCGAATAAGCTGAAAGAGAAACTGATTTCTAATAGCCAAAAAGTCTTAAGTCCAGTACATAGCTAGATCACAGTCACTTCATCAAAATATTACAATCTAAGGGAGCCTTTCTCAACCATCCGAACCTACTAAAGCAATTGATATATCTATTTATAACAAAAGGGAGGCAACAACTGGAGGTATGAGTTGGCCTCCTTCGCTTGAAAATATCTAAACATTTATTTGATATAACAACTTATTTAACAACCTATGCTATAAAACAGGGAAATTTTGGTGACTAATCCAACCAAGCTTCAAACTGATTTGATTCTCTTTTACTGGGTTGCTCTTGTTTTTCCATGGGTCTTTTAGGAGCATGTAGTTGTCCTCATAATGCCAATTGTTGCTTCTGTAATTTTCTCCATCATCATCCACACAAAAAGTTGTTGTCTTGACCTTACTGGATCCCTGGTGTGTGTTGGTAGCTTCTTTAGGTAGCAGCCTGAGTAGCATATTTCACAACTAGACAAGTAAAAATGGTAGCACATTTAGGTAGCACCATTGTGTTGTGTATGTGTGAAAACCTTTGTTTTCTGTGAAATATTAGGTAGCGCCTTTACGTAGCGCCATTGTACTACGCCTGTATGCAGACTCTGTTCTCTACCAAATATTAGGTAGTGCCTTTACGTAGCGCCACTGTGTTGCATTTGTGTGTAGGTTCATTCTCTGCCAGATATTAGGTAGCGCCACTTATGATGCGTCTATGTGCAGGTTTAGGTAGCATTGTCAAAACACAACGCCTTCAATATTGAATGTGTGGAGAGAAATTGGTGGTCTTTCATAATGTCAAACCCATTGTACTTAGGTGTCTTAGCAGTACTGTAGGTAGTGCATTTTACCATTGAGGGAGTTAGCACTTAGAAAAAACACAAAACTCGGATAGCTAAACGCTTAGAAGCCTATACATATGGCAAAGGTAATATTTGAATATTAGTTAACTCTCCCAAAAAGGAACCATCCTAAAAAATGGGGCTTACCTTTCACCAGTTATTTTGTTTCCTTGACACTTAATCTCACACTCTTTTTAGTAGAAAGATGATCTTCATTTGACACAACAAACTTCTTCTTCTTAGCAATGATAGGCTTTTTTAGTGTGGTTTTTCTCTCCTTAACTGTCAGTTTTTAATTCTCAATGGCAGCTTCAACCAATACCTATAAATTTCTTTGGGCTACCTCATCGTGAAAGTATTGCAGTTTTGCCTTTAGCTTCCTGTTCTGAGACTTAAAGCCTTTGTTCTGCCTGTAAATATTCTTTAGCTATCTATAAAGGGGTTGGGCCCTTCTTGCTGCAAACCTTGCCAAGTCAAGGGTGTGATTGTAGCCATCCATAAGCTCTGTCATCTTGGCTTTGTCAGATATGGCTTCCTTTTTCAATTGAGCCACCTCCTTTCTTGCATCCCTAAGTTGCCTGATAAGTATTTTGAAGGTCTGACTATCAGGAGGAGCAGTGACTTGCATAGTCTCAATATGATTTTTCTCAGTCTCCTCTTCCACCTGCATGGTAAGTGTCTTGTCTACCTCATCAGGTTTCTTGGTGGCTTTGCGTTTACCTTTCTTCCTCTGCACATGGGTTTCTTCTTTTCTTTCCACGGGATTTTCAAGTCTTTCACAAAGGTTTCATCTTTCCTCTCCAAAGGGCTTTTAGTACCTTTAACCTTCCCTTTCTGTACAGGGGCTTCTTGTTTCTCTTCCACAGGATTTTCAATGCCCTTACCCTTCTTCTTTTGAATAGGGGTTTCTGGTAAAGACTGCTCTTTGAAAACCTCCTTAGGAATTGATGACCTTGTGAAAGATATTTTTCCCTTGATTTCGACTGCTGGAGGAGAAGAGGGGAAGAGTAACTTCTTCCCTTTCTTGGATGTAGCTTTGGTAGAAAAAGGAACCTCTTCTAACCCTGGTGGAGGAGGTGTGAAAAATCTCTTTGTAGCGAAGGACAAGCTTCCTCCTCAGCTCCTGTGACCTGCTTGCTAACCTCTGAAACTTGAACAGGGGTTCTACCCTTTCTCTTCCTATTGGTTCCTACTTTAGTAGGACTGGTGGGTGATAAAGGACTTGCCTTATGTGATTGAGGAGTTGATACTAGATCCAAATTGAAATGAGAAGTAACAAAAAAATGCTCCCATGAAATCTCTTTCTTACCCAATTCCTCAGAGACTAGCATTCTGATCAATCCAGAGTGGAAAAGGATAGAATCCACATCCTTAGATTTTCCTTGAATCCTGTCTGACATCTTACCCATGAGAAGTAACAAAAAAATGCTCCCGTGAAATATCTTTCTTACCCAATTCCTCAGAGACTAGCATTCTGATCAATCCATAGTGGAAAAGGATAGAATCCACATCCTTAGATTTTTCTTGAATCATGTATGACATCTTACCTATGATCCTTAATAGGTAATAGGGAATATTCATCTCAACCTTACCAATAAAATGTAGCAAAATCCTTTTATGTTACTGGCACAATATGTTAAATCTCCCTTCACATGTAAAATATCTCTATATGATCTTCAATATTCTTTCAAACTGTTCAATCAATTGACTCCTTGGCATACTTTTAGACAAAGCATTGGCTTGATATTGAGGTTTAAAGAGATCTTTAGCATAGGATGAAATCAAAGCCATGGATTTGAACCACTTTTCACTTGAAATGAGGATTCCTGTTGCAACTGAGATAGAGGCTTCAGTCACCTCAAATTCCAAATCCCCAACCTTGCTTTTCCTACCATCAAAATGTAATGCAAACTATCTTGCTACCTCTGGATGGCCTATCTGCACATTCTGGTAGAAAGAGAGGCACCCCACTCTTTGAAAGACCTATCTTTCCATGGGCTCTGTATCAAAAAGATGCATGTCCACAAGTTTTGTCCTAACCACCTTGCCACCTTTGTCTGTCTTCCTCGATTGAGGAGTCTCCATGGCTTAGAATTAGAGATTTTAAAGGCTTATGGGATAGTAATAACCAGGAAGGCTTTAAATCGGGCTTCAAATGTACAAGGCTGACCTTTTAAAACAAACTGGTGCTAGAAAGCCAAGCTTGATTGTGGGAACTACACCCTTAGATTTGTATAGGTATTTGAGAGTGTAGATGGTGAGGGGGTAATCCAAAATTGGCCCTTTGCAACTGATTAAAAATGCTTAACTCCAAGATGAAAGGAAGCAGGGGAGGCAGAGAGGGTTTAAGCAGTACCTCTGGGTAGCGCAACGCATATGCAGAGGATAGGATATTTAAGAGCTTGCAATTTCAATGGCTAAGGAAGAAAACAATAATCAGACCTAGATACAGGCAATGAAGTTTACAGGTATGAACAAGATAGAAGACAAGGCTATCATGCAAAGACGAGTCCCTTACAACTTTCAAGCTCGGCAAACCAAAACCCGAGCACAAATTTCTTGTGAAAATTAATATGTAGAGGAGGCAACACGGGATACCTGTGGATTAGACACATGTTGGAATCTTCAACGAAATCTCAGGATGAAATTCTGAAAACTTCGGCCCTTGAATCTACTTCAGCCTCAAATTTGGTTGCCTTGTTGTCGCCTGATCAGAACTTGTGAATTTGTGCAATGCATCACTGTTGATTTTTTCAAAATTATAAACCATTACCAGGGCTTGTAAATGAAAGATATTGAAGGCATATTTAACCAACTCCTGGCACTGAAAACAAGGAACATGACATCATTCGTGGAAAACATGACTCGTAGTGGAAGTATGATGAACAAGAAAGGTGCTACGGAACTGCCTGATGAGTGGGTAGCTCTCCAATTAAAAAAATTATTGGACAGGTAAGCAAGGAAAATGAGGCATGCCTATGAGGTCATGAGTAAGGAGAAAGGTGTGTCACATCAGTCTAGTCATGGGAGGGATCAACCTAGGGACAAGTCAAGAAGGGGACCAAAAAAAAAAAAGTCATGAGCTAAAATGGTTCTAAGACCAAAAATCAATTTGAGGATCAAACTAGAGCTATGACTCAAAACTTTAATCATCTAAGGGGTCCTACCAAACATAAACTTTAAAGGGATGAAACTTTAAAAAATTTAAAATCTAAGGCTTAAAAAGGGATAAAAACAAACTAAAAGACCCAAGGCAATTTAGTGTGATAACATTGGCTCCACAGGGGATGGCATGCCCCCTACAAGCTGCCAAGAATGAGTAGATTTAGTGCCTTATCCTAGGGCTATGGGGTCAGTTATTGAAACAAAAATAAAAGTAAAATGATATTTACAATGACATGAAGAGCCACTCAAGGCTCAAGCAAAGTACTTTTTTAGGAAATGCCCATTGACAGGGCCACCAAAAACCTCTTCATTCTCCATATTCTGCAACTTGAAAGTGTTATTAGAGAATACCTCAGAGATTTTGAAAGGACTGATCCATAAAGCTTCAAATTTACCGTGCTTTCCTTTATCTTTCTTCGGTGCATCCCACTTGAGCACCAGATCACCCAGTTGAAAATCCTCTTTATTCACTTTTTTGTCGAATGCTTGCTTGATCTTCAATTGATGATCATAAGCTTTATCTACAAGCTACTCCCACGTCTGTTGCACTTCAACCAGTTGCTAAATCCTTCTAACCATATGATCGGGCTCCCCTTGGTAATCTTGGAAGAATTTTTCCACAAGTAAGGCAAGTTGAGAAGGAAAAATTGCCTCAACTCCATACACCAGTTGGAAAGGGGAAAGTCCCAGGGACCTTTTTACCGTCACTTTTTCAGCCCATAGAGAAAATTTGAGTTTCAAATCTCATGCCTTTGTGTTATCCTCTAACATCTTTTTAATGATCTTTATAATGCTCTTGTTTGAGGATTCTACAAGCTCGTTTCCCTGAGGATAGTAAGGGGTAGAATGAATCAAGGTGATCCCAAATTGTTCACAAAACTGAATCAATGGTTCAGCCTTGAAAGATGCAGCATTATCAGTGACAATTCTGTCAGGACACCCAAACCTTTCCATAATGTATTTAAGGAAACCGATGATCACTTTGTGGGAAACATTCCTTGTGGGAATAGCTTCAATCCATTTAGTAAAGTAATCTGTAGAAGTCAAGATCCATCTATGTTGACCACTGGAAGCGGGATGAATTTCCCTGATTAAATCTAGGCCCCACTGCTGGAAAGGTCCTGAAGCTGGCACAGGCTTTAATGGCAAAGACTTAAGATGTTGGTTTCTGGAGAACTTCTGACACTTAGCACATGCTCTGATCTTAGCACAAACATCAGTGAACAAACTAGGCCAAAAGTACCCAACCCTGAGGATCTTGTATGCTGTGGTTCTCCAATAATGATGCCCCCCACATAGACTGTCATGGAAATCAGACATAATCCTTTGGGCCTCTTGGGGGTCTAGGCATCTCAAAATCACTCCTAATGGATCCTTCCAATACAAAACTTGATCAACAAGGCAATATTTTATTGATTTGAGTTTTAAGGATCTTACCTTGTTCCTTTCCATACTGTTTGGAAGCTGTAAATTCTGCAGGAAAACTATAATGTCCTTGTACCAGCTGCAACTTGCCAATGTCGAGATGGTTTGAGGACCTTTATTAGTTATCTCAGCCTGCTAATTTTTTGAACATAAGTGGATGAAATTCACCCCCAATGCTGAGAAATTTGATTCAGCCAAGAGTTTGGCTAAACCCTAGCCTTTAATCAATTTGGTAGGATTAATTTCCAAATCAAATTCAAGTAATTTAGCAATCCACTTGGTCCTTATTCTGTCTATATTAGGCTGAATAAGAATTTATTTTACAACAGCTGATGGGACATAATAAATAACTCTTGAATGCGGGACATAAACTCTAAAAGACTTAAGAGGTTTAACCAATGCATAGGCGTGCTTGTCCATGATGTCATATTTCAATTCAACATCTTTCAATGCCCTGCTAAAAAAGGCAATGGGCTTCTCTAAGCCTTCAACGTTCTTCTGCAATAGGATTGTTGCTACTGTATCAAAAGAGGCAATAGAAAAAATAAGAAAGTCCTTGGAGTAGTCTGGGCTAACAAGAACCAGGGCTTCAGTCAGGGATTTATTTATTTGATCAAAAGAATCATGGGACTCAATAGTCCATTTGATTTCACTATCCTTCCTCGGCATGGCTGTGATATAGTTAACCAACTCAACAAAATTTGACACAAATCTTCTCAAAAAATTGATTTTTCCTAGAAAAGATTGAACCTCTTTTTTGGATCTAGAAAGTGACAATGTTTGTATAGCCTCAACCCCACTGGAATCAATCCTTACCCCTTCAGCTGACACAATATGCCCCAATAATTTTCCTTCTTTCATGGAAAACAATGATTTTTTCGGATTCAAGGAGAGGCCAAATTTTTTGCATTTCAAGAAAACCTTTCTTAAGTGATCACAGTGTTTGTTATCAGACTGAGAGTACACTGTTATGTCATCTAAATATATAACAACAAAATTATCCTTCTCTCCAACAAATTCTATGTCCATATCTTGTTGAAAAGTTTCCCCTGCATTCATCAAGCCAAAGGGCATCTTGGCGTACATAAATGTACCCCAAGGAGTGGTAATGGTTGTATTATCCCTGTCTTCTAGAAAAAAAGACACCTGATTGTATCTGAAAAATCCATCAACCATAGACATCATGGTTGCTCCTGTCACCTTCTATAATATGTGCTCCATCTTGGGTAAAGGGTAATTGTCCTTTTTTGAGCTTCTGTTCAAACTTTGGAAATCAACAAAAAGTTTGATTTCTCCATTCTTTTTCCTTATTGGGACCAAATTGGCCACCCATTCAGAATACCTCAAAGGAATGATAATTTTTGCATCTAAAAGCTTTTTTACCTCTTTCTCTATGACAGGAAATAACATAGGGTTGATTTTCCTCAACTTTTTCCTGAAGGGTTTGGTGTCTTCTTTTAAATGAATCTTATGCTCTATAATGCTTGTGTCATAAGTTCTAAGATATTCGTAAGTCCAAGCGAATACATCAGCAAATTCCTTCAACAACATAGTATGTTCTGCCCTCTTCTCTTCTGATAGGATGCTTGACAATTTGACACATTTCAGATCCTTTTCAGTGCCCAAATTGCACTTAGTTATATCATCATCATCAGTGGATACCTTCCCTTTCAATGCCACATCATTCTCATCAAATAATCTTTCCAAAGGAACTAGTCCTTTTGCAATATGATTTCTAGGCAGCTTCACAATATGATGATTAGAAATTTTATTGAGGAAAGCATCAGCATGAGGAGTGATTTCTGAGTCATGATCCTGATCAATGTGTAATGCAAAAAACTCATCAACAGTCTCAAGAAAAATTTTAAGTTCTAAATCATCTTCGAACACCTTCCAATATTTTACATTGTCCGGTATAGAAGGCTTGTATTTGACTTCTACATCATACTTGATTTTTGGTGGTATAGGAATTCTGAAGTTGCTTTTTGATACAACCAAAGAATATTCCATGGTATTCTCTTCTCTAGGAATGAATGATATGTTAAAAGCAGAGAAAAAACTATCCACCAAATCCCACACTTCATTTCTGTAAGATCTAAGTCTAGGGTGCTTTGTTTGATAAAGATTTTTAATCTGATGGACTATTAATTCAGCATCCCCAAATACTGAAAGCTCTTCTATCCCCATATATTTAGCATCCCTCAATCCCAAGACAAGGGCTTCATAGTCTACCACATTATTAGTAGTCTCGAATTCTAGTTTATATGAAAAAGATATAGTTTCTTGAGTTGGTGAGACAAAAACCACCCCAACACCAACACCTTCCCTAGAAGAGGCTCCATCAAAGAAAATATTCCAGACATAAGTGGTTAGAAGAGGCTCCTTAGAAAAGTTGATGGATTGTTTTCTGATTTCTAAAGGGGCTTCAGGAGCGTCGGTGAGCTGCAAAATGCTAGATCCCAGATCTGTATCAAAAGAAAAAATAGGGTGATTTGTGGGGTTTGCTTCATCACTAATGATGTAAGCCAATTGATCTTCACTATAAATTCTTCTATTCTCTCCCCCAAAAATAGCAATAGTAGCATAAGAGAGATCCATCTGCAAGGTTCCCCCAAGTCTTTTTATCTAGGATCTTGACAAGAGCATGCCAAACTTGGGGGGAACATGAACAACCACGATATCCATGAGTATACTCTTCATGGGCAACTGAAATATGGTCACCACCATATCCTTAATGAGAATACAAGACAATTCACTTTTCTGGAGTCAAAAGAATATAAGTCATGATAAGTATTTGTGATTTCCAACCCAAGTTCATCCATAACAGATTTTGGCATAAGATTGTGGGATGCCCCTGAATCCATGAGACAATTGTGTAGCACCTTATCATGTATATTCAGTGAGGTATAGAAAGGTGGGGATGAATCATCCCTATCTTCTATCAAAGGACCTAAAAGCACTGCTGGTTTTTCATCTTGCAGATTTATTGAATCAATGGCATTTGGAGATGATTCAGGCTATAGCATTTTGGATAGGTATTTTTAAATTCTTAATTTTTTATCAATTCCAAAAAAGGTATAGGGATATTTATTTTCTGGATCTCATTCTCAAAACTAAAAGAAGAAGAAGGTGTCAAGATCTCTTTGGTTTCAGGAAAAGGATTTATGATCAGAACTTTTGGGCTTTGAGAGTCTTTTTCCTTACTACTCACTGTCACAACCTTGGTAGAATATTCTCTTTGAGCAGGCAGATTAGGGGGATCTGGTTTTTCTTCATTATTCTTAGATCTTAGATTATATCTACTAGCATTTTCTTTTGCTTTCTCTCTCTTACTTAACTCATTTATTTGAATATCCATTAAAGATTGCTCATAAGAGGATTGAGCCAAGTGTGGGGATGGGGATGTGTCACCTAAGCAGTCAATCTTAAGATCAACTTCTACCTCCTCTTCTTCTTCATCAAAAACCAAATTATTTTTCAAAGGAGCTTGTACCCTCTAATCATCTCTTTCTCTGTTTCTAGGATCTTTGGGAAAGATTTGGGGAGCATTATTTGGTCTCCTGTAGTTACCTCTGTTATCAGTGTTTTGAGCATTTCCATATGTATTTTTCCCTTCTGATTTTAATTTATCAATCTCAGTGGAAATATATTTTACTAATTTGGTCAGCTCATATACTTGAGAATGGACAACAAAGGAATCAGAAGTTGAAGCTTCAGCTCTGGTTTTTCTCCTATCCCTATCAGATTTCCCCCTGAGCTTATCTGATGCCACTATGTTGGATTCTACCTCTAAGGCAACATCTTGCATATGAACTAAGGAAGGTGACCTTATTTCTCTCAAAAGGAGGTAGAATTTGGAATCAAATGCACTGGCATAAGTGATTTTTGCATAAGTTTCAGTGGGTTTTATCTCATCAGGGATCTTGTTGTACATTTTGTTAAATCTTTTAGAAAAGTCAGAGAAAGACTCTCCTTCTTTCCTCTTTAGGGATCCGAATTTGGTGATGTAGTACAAAAAGTCCTTTTTGTCCCCCCAATGCCTCAAGAAAGATTCATCCAATGCTTCAATACCAGTAATGGATCCAGGGGCTAGATCCCTAAACCACTTCCTAGCCTCACCAAAAAGGCTTTGGACGAAAACCCTCATCCACACATCCTCATTTTCAATATTTTGGTTATCTGCATAGCTATAGAAATCAACAAGATGTTCCTCAGCTATTATATCTTCTTCTCTAGTAAACTTGGGCATGTATTTCAAATAATCTCCAGGGGGAAGAGAATTCGTTGGCTGAGGTAAGACTAGAGGACCATATCTTGCAGCCACTATGGAATCCATCCTATTTGTAGGGGGACTAACAACTGCCATTTGATTTTGGATTCTTGGAGAACAAGAAGGAGAAGGAGACTTGACTGTGTGCAGATTAGGAGAAGAAGGAAAGGATGAAGGGGGGGTTTTAGTTTTCACAACAGAAGGTTGAGTCTTGGAAGAAGATGGTAAGGTTTGAAAAGGGGATGAAGTTCCTACTTCTTTGGCAGCAAAAGTTTTAACATAAAGAGGAGTAGAAAATCCTAAAGTAGGGAAATATTCAAAACTATCAAGACTGAAACACTTTTCAATGTTAGGGGAAGAGAATATGTTGATGTTTTCTTCTTTCAATTCAGTTTCAAAGGAAGAGTATTCACCAAGAAACTCTTCAAAATAAAGTTTTTTAGATACTTCAGCACAAGGTAAAGAAACCTTACTTGATAAAATAGATGGAGTATCAAGAGTGGAATTGGGCAACTAACCAGAAGCACTTGTAGCAGCAGCAGAAAAACATTTTAGAGAAGGTTTTCCCTTCTTGAGTATTTTCTCTGGGTCAACCTCAGATGGAACCAAAGGTAGTTGTGGATTTGATGTTGTATGTTTGTCTTTAAGTTCCAGAGATGAAATAATGGAGTCGCCATGTGCAAGTTGTAATCTTCAAGATACTGAGTTCTAATGCACCTTTAGGACTAGTATAATTTGTCATTTAATCCTAGGGAAAAGTCTTCAAATCGTTCCCCGGCAATGGCGCCAAGAATGTTATCACTAGGAATAACCTTCAGATTGCATGGAAGGCGAGCCCAGTACCCATCAGGTTATATATGATAATGTTCCAACTTAGAAAATATGGCTAGCATGCACCAACAATCAAGTTCTTGTCTAAATTCAATCAATAATTTGAGAATAAGTATGAATAGAGGGAAGACTTTAATGAGAGGAATGTAAGGGCTATTGTAAACATCAGTTGTACAAAATCCTAATGAAGAAATTTTCTTAACACAAGATCTTCTTGAACTCAAAAACTAACGAAGCTAAATAAACATCATGATAATATAATGATCAAACATCCACCATAACATCACCACAATCATTCATGTGAATCTTTTAAGGCATGAACATTTAGCATCAGAAAGCAAATAAGCTGAAAGAGAAGCTGATTTCTATTAGCCAAAATTCTTAAGTCCAGTACATATCTAGGTCACAGTCACTTCATCAAAATATTATAGTCTAAGGGAGCCTTGCTCAACCATCTGAAATGGCTAAAGCAATTAATCTATCTACTTATAACAAAAGGGAGGCAACAGCTAGAGGTACGAGATGGCCTCCTTCCCTTGAAAATCTCTAAACATTTATTTGATCTAACAACTTATTTAACAACCTCTGCTATAAAACAGGAAAATGTTGGTGACTAATCCAACCAAGCTTCAAACTAATTTGATTATCTTTTACTGTGCAACTCCTTTTTTTCCATGTGTCTTTTAGCAGCATGTATTTGTCCTCATAATGCCAGCTGTTGCTTCTGCAATTTTCTCCATCATCATCCATCCGAAAAGTTGTTGGCGTGAACTTCTTGGATCTTTGGTGTCTGCTGGTAGCTTCTTTAGGGAGCAACCTGAGTAGCGTATTTCACAACTGGACAAGAAAAAAAGGTAGCGCATTTAGGTAGCGCCACTGTGCTGCATATGTGTGAAAACCTTTGTTATCTGTGAAATATTAGGTAGCACCATTGTTCTACGCCTGTATGCAGACTCTGTTCTCTGCCAAATATTAGGTAGTGCCTTTACGTAGCACCACTATGATGCATCTGTGTACAGGTTCATTCTCTACCAGATATTAGGTAGTGCCACTTATGCTGCATCTGTGTGCAATTTTAGGTAGAATTGTCAAAAATGCAACGCCTTCAATCTTGAACGTTTGCAGATCAATTGGTGTTCTTTCGTAATGTCAAACCCATTGTACTTAGGTGTCTTGGCAGTGCAGTAGGTAGTGCATTTTACCACTGAGGGAGTTAGCACTTAGAAGAAACCCAAAACTTTGATAGTTAAATGCTTAGAAGCTTGTATAGATGGTAGAGGTAATATTTGAATATCAGTTAACCCTCCCAAAAAGGAACCATCCTAAAAAATTGGGCTTACCTTTCACCAGCTATTTTTTCACCTTGACACTTAGCCTCACACTCATTTTGGTAGAAAGAGGATCTTCATTTGGCACAATAGAATTCTTGTTCTTAGAAATGACAGGCTCTTTCAGTGTGGTTGTGCTCTCCTTAACTGTTGTTTTTTCATTCTCAATGGAAGCTTCAACCAATACTTGTAAATTTCTTTGGGATACCTCATCTTGAAAGTGTTGCAACTTTGCCTTTAGCTTCCTATTGTGAGACTGAAAGCCTTTGTTCTGATTGTAAAGATTCTTTAGCTGTCTATGAAGGGGTTGGGCCCTTCTTGCTGCAAACCTTGCCAAGTCAAGGGTGTGACTATAGCCATCCATAAGCTCTGTCTTCTTGGCTATGTCAAACATGGATTCCTTTTTCAATTGAGCCACCTCCCTTCTTGCATCCCTAAGTTGCATGATAAGTCTTTTGAAGGTCTGAATGTCGAGAGGAGTAGTGACATGCACAGTCTCAATAGGATTTTTCTCAATCTCTTCTTCCACCTGCATGGGAAGTGTCTTATCTACCTCATCAGGTTTCTTGGTGGATTTGCTTTTACCTTTCTTCCTTTGCACAGGGGTTTCTTCTTTTCTTTCCACGGGATTTTTAAAGTCTTTCACAGAGGTTTCATCTTTCCTCTCCAAAGGTATTTTAGTACATTTACCCTTCCCTTTATGTACAAGGGCTTATTGTTTCTCTTCCAAAGGAGTTTCAATGCCTTTACCCTTCTTCTTTTGAATAGGGGTTTCTGGCAAAGACTGCTCTTGGAAAACCTCCTTAGCAATTGATGACCATGTGAAAGGTCTTTTTCCCTTGATTTCAACTACTGGAGGAGAAGAGGGGAAGAGTAGCTTCTTCCCTTTCTTGGATGTATCTTTGGTAGAAGAAGGAACCTCTTCTAACCCTGGTGGAGGAGGTGGTGAAAAATCTCTTTGTGGGGAAGGACAAGCTTCCTCCTTAGCTCTTGTGACCTGCTTGCTGACCTATGAAACTTGAACAGGGGCTCTTCCCTTTCTCTTCCTACTGGTTCCTACTTTAGTAGAACTGGTGGGTGATAAAGGAATTTCCTTCTGTTATTGAGGAGTTGATACTAGATCCAACTTGAAATGAGAAGTAACAACAAAATTCTCCCATGAAATCTTTTTCTTACCCAATTCCTCAGAGACTAGCATTCTGATCAATCCAGAGTGGAAAAGGATAGAATCCACATCCTTAGATTTGGCTTGAATCATGTCTAACATATTACCTATGCTCCATAATAGGTAATAGGGAATATTAATCTCAACCTTACCAGTAAAATGTAGCAAAAGCCTTATATGGTACTGGTACAATGTGTTAAATCTCCCTTCACATGTAAAATATCTTTGTATGATCTTCAATATTCTATCAAACTGTTCAATCAATTGATGCCTTGGCATACTTTTAGACAAATCATTGGCTTGATATTCAGGTTTAAAGTGATCTTTAGCATAAGATGAACTCAAAGCCATGGATTTGAACCACTTTTCACTTGAAATGAGGATTCCTGTTGTAGCTAAGATAGAAGCTTCAATCACCTCAAATTCCAAATCCCCAACCTTGGTTTTCCTGCCATAAAGATGTAATGAAAAATGTCTTGCTACCTCTGGATGGCCTATCTGCATATTCTGGCAGAAAGAGAGGCACCCCACTCTTTGAAAGACCTCTCTTGCCATGGACTCTGTATCAAAAGGATGCATGTCCATAGGTTCTATCCTAACCACCTTGCCACCTTTGTGTGTCTTCCTCGATTGAGGAGTCTCCATGGCTTAGAATGAGATATTTTAAATGCTTATGGGATAGTAATAACCAGGAAGGATTTAAATCGGGCTTCAAATATGCAAGGATGAACTTTTAAAACTGACTTGTGCTAGTAATCCAAGCTTGACTGTGGTAACTACACCCTTAGATTTGTATAGGTATTTGAGAGTGTAGACAATGAGGGGGTAATCCAAAATTTTCCCTTTGCAACTGAGTAAAAATGCTTAACTCCAAGATGAAAGGAAGCAGGGGAGGCAGAGAGGGTTTAAGTAGCTCCTCTGGGTAGCGCAATGCATATGCATAGGATAGGATATTTAAGAGCTTGCAATTTCAATGGCTAAGGAAGACAACAGTAATTAGACCTAGATACAGGAAATGAAGTTTATAGGTCTGAACAAGATAGAAGACAAGGCTATCATGCAAAGACGAGTCCCTTACAATTGTGCAATCTCGGCAAACCAAAACCCAAGTGCAAATTTCTTGTGAAAATTAATATGCAGAGAAGGCAACACGGGATACCTGTGGAGTAGACACCTGTTGGAATCTTCAACGAAATCTCAAGATGAAATTGTGAAAACTTTGGCCCTCGAATCTACTTCAGCCTCAAATTTGGTTGCCTTGTTGTCGCCTAATCAGAACTTGTGAATCTGCGCAGCGCATCACTGTTGAGTTTTTCAAAATTATAAACCGTTACCAGGGATCATAAATGAAAGATATTGAAGGCATCTTTAGCCAACTCCTAGCACTGAAAACAAGGAACATGACATCAGTCATGGAAAACATGACTTGTGGTGGAAGTATTATGAATGGGAAAGGCGCTATGAAACTACCTGATGAGTGGGCAGCGCTCCAATTGAAAAAATTATTGGACAGGTAAGCAAGGACAATGAGGAATGCCTACGAGGTCATGAGTAAGGAGAAATGTGTGTCACATTAGTCTAGTCATGGGAGGGATCGACCTAGGGACAAGTCATAAAGGGGACCAAAAAAAAATAAATCATGAGCTAAAATGGTTCTAAGACCAAAAATCAATTTGAGGATCAAACTAGAGATATGACTCAAAACTTTAATCATCTAAGGGGTCCTACCAAACATAAACTCTAAATAGATGCAACTTTAAAAAATTTAAAATCTAAGGCTTAAAAAAGGATAAAAACAAACTAAAAAACCCAAGGAAATTTAGTGTGATAACAAGGCCTACAACAATTATGCAATAATTGAATTAAAGAAAGATACCATGACTTTTGAAGCTGAGGGTATAAAGGTAGTTCAACCTTTGGATCCATATGTAGGACCTAGGTACACAGAACCAATAGACAATAATATGGAAGGAGAAGACCTAGACCAGTTGTACACTGTAACATCTGGGACAAGAAACGATTATATAAACCCCACTGCGGATGGATTAGTAAGCTGGCGAAGTATACAGTCAACAGACAAAGATTCAAAATTGGATTCTGATAGTTGGCAATAAGGTTTGCATGAAATATTCTCAAGAAGATGCACAACTATTAGAATGACCAGATGGGTTGGGACCAAAGTCAGAGAACACCCAGTATACGATGGCACCTCGGATCTAGACAACTTTTTGCATAATATGGAAGAAACTATGGGAGAAGATCAAAGAATCTCAGTACTAGATATAGATTTCCAGAACACCCCCGCCAGATGGTGGGATACTCATAAAGCCGCACTCAGAACTTGGGATGAGGTGAATCAATCTCTCAAGTACAGGTTCTGGAATAGGGAGCAGTTAGAATCAGAAATGCAGACGGATATCCACATTGCGCAACTTTTCAGCGAAGAATCGAACCCTAGGATACACATTCAACAGTGTGTGGCATAGTGGCAGACTACGGAGATACCCTCTCACTTCTGGGTTCAGGTATTCCCCCATTCTCTAGGCCCAATCCTGAAAGCTTGGTTTTTACATGAGGAAACCAAACGACAGACCTGCGATTGGTAGATACTGGCAGCTCAATTTTGCAAAGACTTATCATTCACAAGTAAGTACCCCGAGCTTGGACTAGTCCTACAAAAGATTAAAGAAATTCTTTTCACAGCTAATAGTGATAAAAAATCAGACTTTGTAGTGTGTCCCAAGCATACACAATAACTTTAGAGTAAACTCCACTTACCCTTGATTGAAAAGCCCATAGAATGCTACGAGATTAGAAAATCTTCAAAAAGCCTAGATGAATTATAAGAACTAAGAAACCTAGCCATCAAAGAGACCAAGGGGAACAGAGAAATCCAAAACACCATACCTAGCCAGACCGATAGTTCCTACAATCACCCTTTGAAATTGCAGAAACTTAACATAGGGACCGAAGAGAAACTCAAAATATCTTTGGTGGGAGATTACTGGGATGAGCAAACTAGTCAGGAAATATAGAGTTTACTGCAGGAATATGGAGATTTGTTCCCAAAGACTTTTTCAGAATTGAAGGGAATCAAAGGAGTTATGGGAGAAATGAATATTGAGTTAAAACCAAGATCCAATCATGTCAGACATAGGCCATACCATCTTAACCCAAGTGTAAAAGAGAAATTCAAGAAGGAGATTGATAAGATGTTAGAAGCAGGTCTCATTTTTCCGGTAGAAGAAGCAGAATGGGTCATCCTCATAGTCATTCAAAGCAAGAAAGACATTGAGGATATTAGAGTCTGTGTGGACTACAGAAACCTCAACTCTGCCTATGTGCATGACCCTTTCCCAACACCCTTTATCGATGAGGTCCTAGAACAGGTTGCGGGGAAGGAAGCATACTCATTTACAGACGGATTTTCAGGATACCATCAAGTTAGGATTGCTAAAGAGAACAAGAGAAAAACCACTTTCATTACCGAATGGGGATCTTTTGCATACAATGTGATGTCATTTGGTTTAAAGAAAAACCCCACAGTTTTCTCTAGGATTGTGATAGCAGCCTTTAGAGAGTTCATTCACAAGTTCATATAAGCCTATATGGATGATTGGACAATATATAGCCTCCTTAAGAACCATCTAGCACTGGTAAGTCTAATGTTTGACAAATGCCGAGAGTTACAAATCTCATTAAACCTCAGGAAATGTATCTTTTGTGTGCCACATGGAAATTTGTTGGGCCACATAGTGTGCCAAGAAAGAGTATTGGTAGACCCAGCTAAAGTTGTGGCAATTGCGAATATGAAGCCACCTACAAGTATTAAACAGTTGCACTCCACACTAGGACATATAGGCTACTATTGCAGGTTCATTCAGAGATATGATAACATTACTGCACCTTTGGAACACCTCCTAAAAAAGGCTGAAACATTCCAATGGACTCTCAAATGTGACAAAGCATTTGAGACACTCAAGGAGAAACTCATTAAAACACCGATTCTGATATTCCCAAACTGGGAGAAGGAATTTCACATCCATGTGGATGCTTCAGGAATTGCCTTAGGGGCTATCTTAACGCAACCTAGAGATGGAGCTACGGATCACCCTATCTACTTTGTGAGTCGGAAGCTGTTGCAAGCAGAGCACAACTACAAAACAACAGAACGGGAAGGATTAGCCATGATCTACGCTTTACATAAATTTAGACATTATCTGTTAGGGTCTCATTTCAACTTCTTTACTAATCATTCGACATTAAAATACCTAGTTAACAAACCTGTGTTGGAAGGGAGAATTTGCAGATGGTTGTTATTATTCCAGGAATTTTCCTTTGAAGTCATCATCAAGCCAGGACAATGCAACGTCAGACCCGACCATCTATCCAGACTAGAGTCAAGAGAAAGTGGCAAAGCAATGGATGACCAACTCCCAGATGAAAATTTTTTCAAGATCGAGGCCATACCAAAATATCTGGAGGAAATAGCAATCTTTCTCAGTACAGGGGCCTGTCCCGAAACATATTTCGCAACCCAGAAATGCCATATGGTCGTCAGAGTAGCAGA
>JASDQU010506817.1:26357-38507 GCA_032191745.1 Picea mariana
AGGCAAAAAACATAAATTCAAAGCATCATGATTCATTATCCAATTCAACCCGTAATCACCATTTTCATGCCCCAAACATTGACATTATCACTCAATATGAATTGATAGAACAATGTACCTTAGTGTGTAATGCACCATGTCATTTGATGTGAGTGAACTGAGCACGTAATAGAAATAATCTATGGGCAACTTCTGTGGAGAAATCTAGAATGTCATCATCAGAACTAATGTCTATAATGTGCAACATGGAGAAAAAATCTCCTCTAGTTACTGGTAGGGTGTGCTCGTTTTACCATAGACAATATCACTATTGTCACCCAACCATAGGCCGAAGCCACCCTCCGAGCACCTTAACCTTGATAGAGAATCACTCTGAAAGCAAACCCTAGGCTAGATAGCCAAACAAAGGGTAGCGCACCTTTCTCCAAGGATAGCGCACCAAACAAGAGCTGATCAGATAGTCCAAACCATAACCAAGAGATAGTCCAAGCCAAAACGTAATTTGCTAGCTGCAGCAGCTGCAATGACAACTTCTCCTCCAAACTTGCGCACAAACTGGCTAACTGCGCGCACAAGTGAGCTCTGCAGTTCTGAGAATGCTTGCCAGAATGAAGACTAGCCTTCTGTATTTATACTAATTTTGGCTAATTGCCTAGGCCGAATTCTCATTCTGGGTGCCTATTTACTTAGTACATAATATTTCTTCTGGCTGACTTCTTCTCTTGGAGGCTAATAACCTAATACAAATTATCCTTTTGAGTCGACTTGTCTTCTAGGGTTATTATCCAACTCATTAGGGTTTCTTCTTACTTCCCAGAATATTCTATTCTCGTTAGGTTTACACGTGGAGGTAAATACCTCCTGCAACTACCATAATATCAACACTCCCTCCTAGATAGGGAGGTATTATAAGTAATGGTCTTGAGCACAAACATACCATTCACTCAGTAGAATCAACATAGTCATATAGACTATCTTATGATTAGTTCATGAGCACCATCATCACTATCAATGTCATCAATTGCATCATCTCTCAAAACCATACTCCATCTGAGTAATCAAACATGATGCTGGATAAGTCACTCACTCCATAGAGTGACACAAGAACCATTCTTCTAATTTGGACATATGTCCTAGAAGAATAAATGTCTTGAACCATTTTTCATCTGGGAAATCTCTATCCATTGATCATCCATCTAGCTGATAATCATTTCCAACACTGTTGATAGTCTTCAAGGAAATCAGAACAATATCATTCAATACAACACAATTGTGTCCATCCATAGTAGTACATAACTACGATCCAATGGTACACTACCACACCAAGTAGCACACATGTACTTGATCAGTGAAGTATAGTCACAAACAGTGGAACACATCCACCACAGTAGTATACATCTACTGTCTAGAGACATAGAATATTCATAACAATCATCTGATATCAACTTGCACATAAACATTGTTATGATATAAACTGAATCATCTGGGCCATTATTCCACTCACATCTGTGAGATATGGAAGAGCATCTGCCCTCAGAAGGTCAAACATCAATGATGATCTATCTGGACTATTCTTCTCAAGGAAGGAAGAATAACTGTCCTGATTTCTGAGCCTAGACCATTCCTTCGACACTAAAAAAAGTGCAACCTAGAGAGAATGAGTCTGCCCTAGGGCATTCCTGTCCCTGATTGCTGAACCTCGACCATTCCCCACCCTGGGCCACTCCTTCAACACTAAACAAATTGCAATCTGGAGAGAATGAATTTGCCCAAAGGAATGACTGTCCGGACCATTTCCTAAGGAATTGACTGTCCTACACCAACCTCCAAAATGGACCATTCTTCGAAACTTCTCACAACTGTGAGCTTCGAAAGAATGACTATCCAACAAGGTGGGCCAGTCTTCTTGAGTAACCCTCAAGAAGAGAGACTTCCCTAGACTATTCCCTATGTTAACCACAATGGGAAATCACTGTCTATGGTACATCAACAATCCATCGAACCATTTTCATTACAAAAATGACCGTTCGATCTGGACCATTTTCCGAACTGGAAAATGTCTGTCCGTCAGAAATCTCAAACCACTTTTCGAACTGGAAAGGAATTGCTCATCCTGGACCATTTTTTGAACTTGAAAAATGACTGTCCATAAATCAATAACACATCACTGCTCCCTCCCAACCTAGGATTCATCTCTTCCTTTTTCAATAGGGAACTCATCTCCACGAGCTCCAGCTTGAGTACACAAACTCTTTCATTTTGGACAGAGGTTTTACCAAAATGTCTGCTTATCTGCTCATCCGTGGATATATATATATATATATATATTGGAGAACCACTTCTCTTTTCTGGACTTCATCATGGAGAGTGTAATGTTTCATCTCAAAGTACTTTGGTCTTTCTGGAACACTGGTTTTCTGTGAAGGCTTCATATAGCTCTGATCAATATAGTGTGTCATTATTGGATTCATCTTTTGTTCCCCATTAGCTCATAACATCGTGTCAAGGCTCAAACTGGAACATATCCATGTGACACTTATTTTGTCATCATGAGATCCTTGTCATGGATTGGCAATCCATCATCCTAATCTTCCAAGTAATCATTCTGATACAATATCTCTGTTATAGAAAATCTTCACCATGCTTCTACTGTGCATTGGAGGTTCTCCACCAATTTGTCTTCTTCCATCTGCATACAAGGGTCTCTTTTTGGTATACCTCAAATCATTGAGGTTGCTCTACATACGCTCTTTGTTCAATTATTCTGGAGAACAATCTTTGCATTCATCTGATGTCAGCTCCAAACTATGGATATTGCAGACGATATAATGGCTCATGTAGATAAATATCTGGTTTACTGGAACAATTAATCATCATAGTCTTCTCCCTCCTTCTGGGATAACTTCTAGTTCTGGATCTCACAATACTTGCATTCATAAGACACTATTTTTCATCACAACTTTCAGTACCTCTGCTTGATTGCTTTTAGTGAGTTCATATCAGGCTAGTAATCTTGTGATTCTCGATACAATGACTGGTTGTTCTGGCTTTTATTTCTTTCTTGGAATCTTCATGTTTTTCCTCATGTTTCTCTTTAGATCTTGGGTCCATGGAGTTTTCTATAGATTCCATGATCTGAAGATTTCATAGTAGGATCATGGATGTGGATGGATAACCAGGGATGCTTTAAGGCTTCTTTTCGAAGAAGACTTATTCTAAGGTCAAATTGAACACGTATTGCTTTTCATGGCTGCTACCATGGATATATACTTTATCACCTTTAATGGATCATAGGATTATCTCCCTCCTAATCCTTGCTTCATGTATGAATGCATTCTCTTTTTGGTAATATATAATTGGCTCCCTCCATCTAGGAGAGTCCATGCTTCCGTCTGCATCCTTATTGCCTTCTGCAAAGTGTCACAAATATTTTTTCAATTTCCTCTTGATTGTTGACTTCTTTTAGTGTTTACATCTTCTAGGTTTCTTCAAGATTGATTATGATTTCGGCTTATCTTGCAGCTTGTCTTATATTCAAAGTGATAACATACCTTATCTTGTTATTCTTTCATAAGTATATTTTCTCTTTGAACATATTATATTCTAAGAAATAGATATGCAAGATATGTATAGAAAACATGGTATGTATAAGAACAGTAAGGAGTGTTGTTACCTTACCTTAGAAGAAGAAGTATGCTTTATCCTGCTTGGTCTTCTTTGTAGGTTCCTTTTCTTCAACAACTGATGCTTCGTGCGTCTCCTTCCTTTTCTTTATCTCGGGACAATGATTCTTGTAGTGACCATACTTTCGACGGTTGAAGCATTGTATTTCTGACATATATTTCTCTTGATTTGGCTTCTTCCTTGAACCAAACTTCCTTTTGTTCCTGAACTTCTTGAATCTTGCTGTGAAGGCTTGATCATCGTACTTCTTTTGGGGTTTCTCTTTTGCACTGATTCTTGATTCTTCTTGAGCACAACAAGTCCAAATTTCTTCAAATGTAGGATACTCCTTCCTTGTGTTCATACTTGCGGAAAATGCATCCCATGTCTTGGGAAGACCATTGAGTACTATGTTTACCAATTCCTTCTCTGAAATGATCTCTTCAATAGCTTGTAGTTGACCTCTTAACTGAGAGATTCTCACAAAGTATGATGTTATGATGTCATCATCATTCATCTTTATGTCACGGAGCTCATTATTTAGACTCATTACTTGTCCAATGTTTCTGACTGAGAAGAGGTTTGTTAGGGCATCATACATCTTCTTAGATGAGTCAAGATGGGAGATGTAGGGTATGAAGTGGCATTTTATAGAGTCCACTATGAT
Organism: Picea mariana; assembly: GCA_032191745.1. Lineage (NCBI taxonomy): Eukaryota > Viridiplantae > Streptophyta > Pinopsida > Pinales > Pinaceae > Picea > Picea mariana. Next base: position 30,688 of record JASDQU010506817.1, read on the forward strand.
ACTCATGGAATTGATGTCATTGTCTTTGAACTTATCCATAACTGCAACGTTCTGTGGTTCCTTCTCTTTTCCTTCTTCAAACTCTGGTTCCATGATCTTTCCTTTCACGACATCCAACACTTTATTCTTGGCAGGGATGAGGTCAATCCTTGTCTTCCATGCTCTAAATTTAGAAGCCCCATCTAACTTGTTTTCTGACTTCATAGAGTAAGTCATGGTTGCCTTGACTGGGTCAACCCTAGATTTGACCAGAAACTCAAACTTGACGTTTTTTCTTGTTGAGAGTACCAGGAGATGCGCTAGGCTAGGGCACACTAGTCTATCTGGAAATTAGGTCAATCCCTTCACTTAAGGTGCCTCAACGAGAAGGTCAAGGTTTCTACAAATACATCTGCTAGTAACCCTAGCGACAGTGCTTTGGTGACTGATCCTGCTAGAAACCCTAGCGATAGTTCTTCAACGAGCTTAATATCCTTATGGTTATGCTCCCTTCTAGTGGTTAGACTAAATGAAGGAGGTGTGGGCCCATAACCTGTTAGAATGTGCTCATTTTACCATAGAAAATGTCACTATTGTCACCCAACCATAGGCTGAAGCCACCCTCCAAGCACCTTAACCTTGACAAAGAATCACTTCGGAAGAAAACCCTAGGCTAGACAGCCAAACAAAGGGTAGCGCACCTTTCTCCAATGATAGCACACCAAACAAGAGCTGATCAGATAGTCCAAACCATAACCAACAGATAGTCCAAGCCAAAACATAATTTGCTAGCTGCAACGATAACTTCTCCTCCAAACTTGTGAACAAACTGGCTAACTGCAGTGCGCACAAGTGAGCTATGTAGTTCTGAGAATGCTTGCTAGAATGAAGACTGGCCTCCTGTATTTATTCTAATTCTGGCTAACTGCCTGGGCCGACTTCTCACTCTGGGTTCCTATTTACTTAGTATATAATATTTCTTTTGGCTGACTTCTTCTCTTGGAGGCTAATAACCTAATACAAATTATCCTCTTGAGCTGATTTGTCTTCTATGGTTATTCGCCAACTCATTAGGGTTTCTTCTTGCTTCCCGAAATATTCTATTCTCGTTAGGTTTACACGTGGAGGTAAATACCTCCCGCAGCTACCATAATATCAATAGTTACCCCTAGAAGTGAGGGGGTAACAATGACATTTTTCTATCTCATTGTAAATAAGTTCTTGATATACTTCATAATTAATTTAAAACGAGTGATTGTAAAAATGCCCCTACTCCCTTTCAATCTGGTGTGAAATTATCAATATATTGGTCTCCAAAGGAATTTGATCCTATGTTGTATAGAAAACTTGTTTGAAATTTTATTTATTAGAATCATTTTAGACTAAATATATGATTTGTGATTGGTTTTGTTGCTAGATATATTAAGCAATATCAAAGGAAATCCATTGGAAGGTGTCTAAGAATTTTGAGATATATTAGAGGCATAATTAATTATAGGATTGACTATGCAGATGGTGGAATTTTTTTACTTCTTGGTTATACAATTTCAAATTGGGGTTGTGATCCTTATGATATGAAGTCTATAGTAGGTTATTTGTTTTATTTTGGTATAGGTCTAGTTACTTGGTCAAGTAAGAAGTAGAATGCTACTTCTTTATCTTCTTATGAGGTTAAATAGAATAGTAAAAGAAATTGAGAAGGAAGTGTTGTAGATATGGAATGTCTTGTATGATATTGGACTTACCTAAAGGAAGGTTTAAAAAATGAAATGTGAAACATTGAGTGAATTCTAGTTGGAAAATTATCTATTTTTTCATTCAAAGACTCAGCAAGTGGAGTTGAATTTTCACTACCTTAGAAATCTTGTGCATGGTGCCATTGTTGAATTGAAGTTTTTTATAAGTATAGAACATGTCACATATATATTCACCAAATTTTTGACTGAGGAAAAGCTCATAAAGTTTAGATCTATGTTTGGACTAAAGCCTAACGTTGACACCAAGGGATGATATAATGCAATGCCATYAATTTCCTCARATACTTGTTGATTTTTCTTGATAAATTTTGTATTGTGTGGCTTAGTCAATATGAAGGAGGGTTGTGAATATGTGTATTATTTCCTAGTTGTAACTTACATGATGTAAGTTTGGATGTAAGAATTAATGGTACCTTTGGAGATTTGTTTGAGTAACTATTAACAATCATCTTATACAGCCTCATGGGAGTATTTTAAGAAGTCACACACACACACACACACACACACACACACACACACACACACACACACACACACACACACTTGTATCTAGGGGAATCGGTAACGACGACGGTATCATACTCGCGTGACATGGGGTTGAATCCCATCGGTTGCCTTATAACCCCTAGGGAGAACCACACTGCATGCAAGCATGGCCTCCAGATAAGATGAGGTTTGAACTCGTGACCTGCTTAGCATCACGAATGCCTTAACAACAGGTCTGCTGGCCACTAGACCACACCCCTGCGGGCAAGAAGTCAAATATATTAACCATAATACTTTATCATAATTTTTAGTTTATCCATTAGATTTAATAATGTTTTAGTCGATGCCTCTATAAAGATAGTGTGTATAACTAGATGGCTCACATTTCTCATTTGTACATGTGAACACAAAAGTATATGAAGATATGGAGACACATGATGATAGATATACATGTGAGTGCACCTAAAAGAGGATATTATGATGTATGAGTTTTATTTTAGAGATTAATAACAAATGTTAGAGTATAGGCTACACTATTAACTCTCGTATAAGTTTTGTTTCTATTTTCTTTGCTTGACTACACTTTACTAAATTATTATGTACACTGTTGGAGTGGGGCCCTAGTTATAGAACTTTTTGTGCATAATTTACATAAATATATTTCATTCCTTTAACCTACTTTTGATGTGTTGGAGTTTCTTATGCAAGTTGAATATTTTAGATCCTTCATTATATAGCTTTCTTGACTACTTTTAAATGTTTGGTTTTAGATTACAATACAAATTGCATTGATTCAAATCTAAAGGCAATTCTATGAGATCCTTCCATTTTCAAAGGAGAAAGCTAACTAACCAATGGTTTGATAAAGTTCCTTTTAGTATATATGATTTTTTTTCAAAGTCTAATTCTGGCCATGTATCACTTATAAAAAATCTCTAGTCTTTGCATGTGAATAAGATTTTTCAAGAGGAGATTTCTCAATCAAGGTTAACATACATGTTTTCATATTTTCTCAATTCTATCTCTATAGTCCACCTAGCTATGACATAACCATGCTCACATGATATGCTCCAAGATCCTTCCCAAAGGATTTAAGACTCCACTCATTCCAAAATTTCAATGCTATAAAGGAAATCTAACCTAGGTTAGAACACTTGATGGGATCTCCACACCAGGATCAAATCTAGTCTTCTAAGGTTCCCCCCTAATACTTTGAAGAACAACGACCCTCCCCAAAATACAGGGTCCTTCTCTTCATGAAATAAAAATTCATCACAAAGAAACTCCTACATAGAAGAGATAAATCATTTCCCACTTTCATCTTCGAATTTGAATCAATATAGGTTTTGATGGCTTTTTCCTATGGCCACATACCAATAAATTAAAATATTTAGCATTTGCACTTTATCCAAAAAGTTCTATGCTAATGTCATTAGGGTCAACTTTGAAGATTCTCTTAGGTGTATTAGGTGTATTATGCTCAAGTCATCCCTTGACCTATTGCTTTAAGACTTCTTTTTTTCCACTCTATCCATTAGATATAAGCTTATCAATTTGTCCAAAAAGGGAAGAAAAATAATCCAATACAAGCCTTGTGGAAGGATTGACTTGAAGTAGGCACTGCCTTTACTATCATCCCCAAACCCTAGCAAATGCTTCTCATCCTTTCTATGCTCTCCTTCACTCTACTTCTTTATATTCTTATGAAGCTAAATATAGAGTAGAAAAGGAAGCTAGGAAGGAAGCAATGTGGATCATAAATGCCTTGTATGATTGTGGACTTGTTTAGCGGAAGGATGCAAAAACCAAATGTGAAAAAATGAGTGCAATTGAGTTGGAAGATTATCCAATTTTTCATTAAAAACTAAGCATGTGGAACAAAATGTTCACTACCTTAGAGATCTTATGCATGATCACATTATTGCATTAAAGTTTTGTATAAGTATAGAACATGTAACATACATATTCACCAAATGTTTGATTGAGGAAAAGTTCATAAAATTTAGATCTATGCTTTGAATGAAGGACATTGAGACCAAGGGAGGAATATAATGCAATGTGATTTTTGTCTTGAGGGACATGGATGTGCAATGTTTTCTAATTGCCACTTGTGTGAAGTAATTTTGGATGTAAGCTTTAATGGTACCTTTAAAGAGTTGTTTGGGTAATTCTTACTCCATAGTGGTAATTTTGTGGCCTCATGGGAGTATTCCAAGAACTTAGTTATGTTAGCCATAATACTTTATTATTTATTTTGGATTAATCCATTATGTTTATTTATTTTAATAGATGCATCTATAAGGCTAGTATTTAATGATAGAGGGATCATGTTTAGCACATGTACTTATGGGCACATAGATACATGCATACATAAATTGACATATGGAGATAGACATGTGAATGAAATTGAAAGCAAAAATTATGATGTTGTGTGTTATATTAGAGATTCATGATAAATATTAGAGTATATGCTCCATTATTTACTCTTATGTAAGTTTTGTTTCTATTTTCTTTGTTCAAATATGTTTTGCTAAATTATTAGGTATACTTTTAGTGTTGAGGCATGAATATACCAATCTTTGGTACATACTTTAATTAATCCCATCATATACATAGACCATAGACCTTTAAATTCATTGATTAAGTATTTGCACTTTATAAAACAAACAACAAAAACTTTGCTCGAATGCGATTATGGTCAAATTTGTTGATTCTCTTCAGTGTTCTCTCATGGAGGCATTCCGTTACATATTACTTCCAAATGCTTTCTCTTCCACTTTACTCCTCTCTTTTGTTTGTGTGATTTTATAATTTTTTATAAGATGTATAAAAGTTTTTTTGTTTTTAAGGTGGTAAAACTTATTATAATTTAGTTGTCAACTCATAACGAGGACAACCATATTTGCTACTATTCCTCAATTCAAGTTGACTCATCACTGCTATTGAAAAAAAACCACACCACTTGAAAGGGAGAAGACTTCCACCCCTGCCATATGTGTATGGGTCTTGGGCTCTCAACCTATTTCCTTACATCCAAAGAAAAAGAACTCACCCCATGACCAAGATTGTTGATAAAAATTTATAAACAATTTCATTTTATGTTATGTTTTTTTTTATAGCTTTAATCATGATATTTTCATTTTATATTATGTTTTTTTTTATAGCTTTAATCATGATATTTTCTACATTTAAAAAATAATATGCTTTAAGAAAATGGTTTATGCTTTTTACACAGGTGGAGTCCACACACACCTTCACACACACTTCACTTCACCCCATCCCACCCACTCCCCTGGGTGAAAATGTGTGTATGCACACCTCACACATACAGACCTTCACCCCTACCACCCACCCTCCTAGAATTAAAAGTATGTGCTTGCACCATATGTATATAATTATTCGAACCCAAAACCTTTTGGCTTATATATAAACCTCATCACATAGCTGCCTACCACTGATCCACACACTTTGTTATAAGTGAAAATGTGTATATAAGATTAAATCTATAATTTCTAAATAATATAAAATCTAATTGTCTCACTACTTGCTACTAAACCACACATTATATGTTTATTTTAACCTAAAACTTTTTTAAATTAACATAATCCGAATCATCTCTACATGGCATAGATCCCCCAGTCTCCCACAACCAGTTTGTTGATGACACCTTAATGTTGGGATCCCCAACTGTCCGAGAAGCACTTAGAATCCTCTTTATTCTTCAAACTTTCCATGAAGCCCCAGGAATGGACATCAACCAAGAAAAATCCCAGATCTTCTTCTTTAACACCTCGATCCCTGTCCAACTTCATATTATCAATATCCTGGGCTTCACACGTAGCTCCCTTCCATCCAAATACCTTGGAATTCCTCTTATAAACAAAGCTCTCTGGAATAGCTCTTAGGAGGGGCTCCTTTCCTCCCTGGGCAAAAGACTCTCCTCCTGGACTTTTCGCTCACTCAATCTTCCCACTTGTCTCGTCCTTCTCAAGTCTGTCCTTCAAAGTTTGCCCATCTATTCCTTCTTAGTGTTGACGACACCCAACTGCATTTTAACCACCATCAAAACCTTACAAAGAAATTTTCTTTAGCAAGGGGCCAAGAATGACCAGAAAACAACTTTGATCAGTTGGGACAAGATTTGTAGACCCAAACTAAAAGGAGGTCTTGGATTATGGGACACATCCACTCTCAATAAATTTCTCAGTGCTAAGATCTGGTGGAGGTGGCTAAAGCGACCCAAAGACCTCTAGGCCCGACTTTGGAGAAAGAAATACGCTCCAAACATTGCAAAAAAGAAACTAATCCGCTGGAATGAAAACACCTTTGGCTCTTTGATCTGGAATGCCGCAAAGCAAAGCCACTCCCTAATTGCAGATCACGCCTTCTGGGAAGTGTGGAATGGAAGAACAACTTCCTTTTGGTATGACTCTTGGCACCAATGGCCTTCTCTAGGGCAGGATTTTATGGAAGAAAACTTTCTTTCCCCTACCACACAAACCGGTCTAATCACAGTCATGGACTATTGATAAGAGGACCCCCCTGGGGAAACATGGCATCATTGGAAGTCCACCCGTACGAAACTCCACATACCAGTGCACATGGATCTTCAACCTTGGCATGAGCTAACCATCTCCAGGAAAATGCAAATTCTTCAAGGAGAGGATATCCTAAGATGGGGGCACTCATCAAGGGGCACCTTCACCATTAAAGAAGTTTATGACATCAAGACAACCTTCCACCTCTTGCCCCAAGAGAAAGTTTGGGTGAAAATCTGGAGGACCAAGCACTGGCAAAAAATTAGCATGTTCATCTGGCTTGTTGCACATAAAGGTATCCTCACCTGGGACAATCTCACTAAAAGAGGTTTTGTCGGGCCCTCTATCTGCCCTCTATGCCTGGAAGACTCAGAATCCCAAAACCACCTGCTTGATCTCTGCTCCTATAATTTGCAAGCTTGGGACCAATGCACCATAATCACGCACATAACAAACTACAATCGAGAAGGCCTTAGGGAAACCTTAGAAGGATGGAGAGACTAAGCTTTTCACTCTCCCATCCTCAACCGCATCTGGCAGCTACTTCCAGGTTTCATTCTCTAGCAGATTTGGAAATAACGTAATAGGAGGATATTCCACTCGTCTCATCTTATTTGGCAGACAGTTTGGAAACACATACACGACAACATCAGAGAAACCATCCACCTGTAGCCTTGGAAAGATGAGGACTTGTCATGTCCTCCCCAAGAAAAGCACACCCTGGACAACTGGAACATCAACCTCAACCCTCATACTCCCAGGAAACTTCAAAGATTCTAGACTACAGGTATCCCTACACATTGGTCCCCTCCTTCTCCAGGGTTTGTCAAGTTAAATTTTGATGGGGCCTCCAAAGGTAATCTAGGCCCTGCTAGCTTCAGAGTGGTTCTCCGCAATTGCCAATGAAACATCATGATTATTGCTGTTGGCAACATATGACACAACACAAACAATGCAGCTGAGCTCTAGGGACTCATGAAAGGACTACATATTGCTCAGGAACACGGTCACCATAAGCTGATCGTTGAGGGGACTCTCAAATCATTCTCATCCTTTTCAC
>JASDQU010506817.1:43421-53879 GCA_032191745.1 Picea mariana
ATATATATATATATATATATATATATATATATATATATATATATATATATATATATATATATATATATATTGTATCTAGGGGAATCGGTAACGACAACAGTATCGTACGCGCGTGACACGGGGTCAAATCCCATCGGTTGCCTTATAACCCCTAGAGAGAACCACACTGCCCGCAAGCATGGCCTTCGGATAAGACGAGGTTTGAAATCGTGACCTGCTTAGCATCACGAACGCCTTAAAAACACATCTGCTGTCCACTAGACCACACCCCTGCGGGCAAGAAGTCAAATATATTAACCATAATACTTTATCATAATTTTTAGTTTATCCATTAGATTTAATAATGTTTTAGTCGATGCCTCTATAAAGATAGTGTGTATAACTAGATCGCTCACATTTCTCATTTGTACATGTGAACACAAAAATATATGAAGGTATGGAGACACATGATGATAGATATACATGTGAGTGCACCTAAAAGAGGATATTATAATGTATGAGTTTTATTTTAGAGATTAATAACAAATGTTAGAGTATAAGCTACACTATTAACTCTCGCATAAGTTTTGTTTCTATTTTCTTTGCTTGACTACACTTTACTAAATTATTATATACACTGTTGGAGTGGGGCCCTAGTTATACAACCTTTTGTGCATAATTTACATAAATATATTTCATTCCTTTAACCTACTTTTAATGTGTTGGAGTTTCTTATGCAAGTTGAATATTTTAGATCCTTCATTATATAGCTTTCTTGACTACTTTTAAATGTTTGGTTTTAGATTACAATACAAATTTCATTGATTCAAATCTAAAGGCAATTCTATGAGATCCTTCCATTTTCAAAGGAGAAAGCTAACTAACCAATGGTTTGATAAAGTTCCTTTTAGTATATATGATTTTTTTTCAAAGTCTAATTCTGGCCATGTATCACTTATAAAAAATCTCTAGTCTTTGCATGTGAATACGATTTTTCAAGAGGAGATTTCTCAAATCAAGGTTAACATACATGTTTTCATATTTTCTCAATTCTATCTCTATAGTCCGCCTAGCTATGACATAACCATGCTCACATGATATGCTCCAAGATCCTTCCCAAAGGATTTAAGACTCCACTCATTCCAAAATTTCAATGCTATAAAGGAAATCTAACCTAGGTTAGAAAACTTGATGGGATCTCCACACCAGGATCAAATCTAGTCTTCTAAGGTTCCCCCCTAATACTTTGAAGAACAAATACCCTCCCCAAAATACAAGGTCCTTCTCTTCATGGAATAAAAATTCATCACAAAGAAACTCCTACATAGAAGAGATAAATCATTTCCCACTTTCATCTTCGAATTTGAATCAATATAGGTTTTGATGGCTTTTTCCTATGGCCACATACCAATAAATTAAAATATTTAGCATTTTCACTTTATCCAAAAAGTTCTATGCTAATGTCATTCGGGTCAACTTTGAAGATTCTCTTAGGTGTATTATGCTCAAGTCATCCCTTGACCTATTGCTTTAAGAATTTTTTTTTTTCCACTCTATCCATTAGATATTAGCTTATCAATTTGTCCAAAAAGGGAAGAAAATAATCCAATACAAGCCTTTTGGAAGGATTGACTTGAAGTAGGCATTGCCTTTACTATCATCCCCAAACCCTAACAAATGCTTCTCATCCTTTCTATGCTCTCCTTCACTCTACTTCTTTATATTCTTATGAAGCTAAATATAGAGTAGAAAAGGAAGCTAGGAAGGAAGCAATGTGGATCATAAATGCTTTGTATGATTGTGGACTTGTTTAGCGGAAGGATGAAAAACCAAATGTGAAAAAATGAGTGCAATTAAGTTGGAAGATTATCCAATTTTTCATTAAAAACTAAGCATGTGGAACAAAATGTTCACTACCTTAGATATCTTATGCATGATCACATTATTGCATTAAAGTTTTGTAGAAGTATAGAACATGTAACATACATATTCACCAAATGTTTGATTGAGGAAAAGTTCATAAAATTTAGATCTATGCTTCGAATGAAGGACATTGAGACCAAGGGAGGAATATAATGCGATGTGATTTTTGTCTTGAGGGACATGGATGTGCAATGTTTTCTAATTGCCACTTATGTGAAGTAATTTTGGATGTAAGCTTTAATGGTACCTTTAAAGAGTTGTTTGGGTAATTATTACTCCATAGTGGTAATTTTGTGGCCTCATGGGAGTATTCCAAGAACTTAGTTATGTTAGTCATAATACTTTATTATTTATTTTGAATTAATCCATTATGTTTATTTACTTTAATAGATGAATCTATAAGGCTAGTATTTAATGATAGAGGGATCATGTTTAGCACATGTACTTATGGGCACATAAATACATGCATACATAAATTGACATATGGAGATAGACATGTGAATGAAATTGAAAGAAAAAATTATGATGTTGTGTGTTATATTAGAGATTAATGATAAATCTTAGAGTATATGCTCCATTATTTACTCTCATGTAAGTTTTGTTTCTATTTTCTTTGTTCAAATATGTTTTGCTAAATTATTAGGTATACTTTTAGTGCTGAGGCATGAATAAACCAATCTTTGGTACATACTTTAATTAATCCCATCATATACATAGACCATAGACCTTTAAATTCATTGATTAAGTATTTGCACTTTATAAAACAAACAAAAAAAAACTTTGTTCAAATGCGATTATGGTAAAATTTGTTGATTCTCTTTGGTGTTCTCTCATGGAGGCATTCCGTTACATATTACTTCCAAATGCTTTCTCTTCCACTTTATTCCGCTCTTTTGTTTGTGTGATTTTATAATTTTTTATAAGATGTATAAAAGTTTTTTGTTTTTAAGGTGGTAAAACTTATTATAATTTAGTTGTCAACTCATAACGAGGACAACCATATTTGCTACTATTCCTCCATTCAAATTGACTCATCACTGCTATTGAAAGAAAACCACACCACTTAAAAGGGAGAAGACTTCCACCCCTGCCATATGCGTATGGGTTTTGGGCTCTCCACCTATTTCCTTACATCCAAAGAAAAAGAACTCACCCCATGACCAAGATTGTTGATAAAAAATTATAAACAATTTCATTTTATATTATGTTTTTTTTTATAGCTTTAATCATGATATTTTCTACATTTAAAAAATAATATGCTTTAAAAAAATGGTTTATGCTTTTTACATAGGTGGAGTCCACACACACCTTCACCCACACTTCACTTCACCCCATCCCACCCACTCCCCCGTATGAAAATGTGTGTATGCACACCTCACACATACAGACCTTCACCCCTACCACCCACCCTCCTAGAACTAAAAGTATGTGCTTGCACCATATCTATATAATTATTCGAACCCAAAACCTTTTGGCTTATATATAAACCTCATCACATGGTTGTCTACTACTGATCCACACACTTTGTTATAAGTGAAAATGTGTATATAAGATTAAATCTATAATTTCTAAATAATATAAAATCTAATTATCTCACTACTTGCTACTAAACCACACATTATATGTTTATTTTAACCTAAAACTTTTTTAAATTAACATAATCCGAATCATCTCTACATGGCATAGATCCCCCAGTCTCCCACAACCAGTTTGTTGATGACACCTTAATGTTTGTATCCCCAACTATCTGAGAAGCACTTAGAATCCTCCTTATTCTTCAAACTTTCCGTGAAGCCCCAGGAATGGACATCAACTGAGAAAAATCCCAGATCTTCTTCTTTGACACCCCGATCCCTGTCCAACTTCATATTACCAATATCCTGGGCTTCACGCGTAGCTCCCTTCCATCCAAATACCTTGGAATTCCCCTTATAAACAAATCTCTCTGGAATAGCTCTTGGGAGGGGCTCCTTTCCTCCCTGGGCAAAAGACTCTTCTCTTGGACTTTTCGCTTGCTCAATCTTCCCACTCGTCTCATCCTTCTCAAGTCCGTCTTTCAAAGTTTTCCCATCTATTCCTTCTCAACGCTAAAGACACCCAGCTGCATTTTAACCGTCATCAAAACATTACAAAGAAATTTTCTTTGGCAAGGGGCCAAGAATGACCGAAAAATAGCTTTGATTAGTTGGGACAAGATTTGCAGACCCAAACTAAAAGGAGGTCTTGGATTACGGGACACATCCACTCTCAATAAAGTTCTCAGTGCTAAGATCTGGTGAAGGTGGCTAAAGCAACTCAAAGACCTCTAGGCCCGACTTTGGAGAAAGAAATACGCTCCAAACATTGAAAAAAAAAAACTAATCCGCTGGAATGAAAACGCCTTTGGCTCTTTGATTTGGAATGCCGCAAAGCAAATCCACTCCCTAATTGCAGATAACGCCTTCTAGGAAGTGCGGAATGGAAGAACAACTTCCTTTTGGTATGACTCTTGGCACCAATGGCCTTCTCTAGGGCAAGATTTTATGGAAGAAAACTTTCTTGCCCTTACCACACAAGCCGATCTAATCATAGTCGTGGACTATTGATAAGAGGACCCCCCCGGGGCAACATGGCATCATTGGAAGTCCACCCGTACGAAACTCCACATACCAACGCACGTGGATCTTCAACCTTGGCACGAGCTAACCATCTCCAGGAAAATGCAAATTCTTCAAGGAGAGGACATCCTAAGATGGGGGCACTCATCAAGGGGCACCTTCACCATTAAAGAAGCTTATGACATCAAGACAACCTTCCACCTCTTGTCCCAAGAGCAACTTTGGGCGAAAATCTGGAGGACCAAGCACTGGCAAAAAATTAGCATGTTCATCTGGCTTGTTGCACATAAAGGTATCCTCACCTGGGACAATCTCCACTAAAAGAGGTTTTGTCAGGCCCTTTGTCTGCCCTCTATGCCTGGAAGACTCATAATCCCAAAACCACCTGCTTAATCTCTGTTCCTATAATTCGCAAGCTTGGGACCAATGCATCATAATAATGCACATAACGAACCACAATCGAGAAGGCCTTAGGGAAACCTTAGAAGGATGGAGAGACTAAGCTTTTCACTCTCCCATCCTCAACCGCATCTGGCAGCTACTTTCAAGTTTCATCCTCTGGCAGATCTGGAAAGAATGTAATAGGAGGATATTCCACTCGTCTCATCTTATTTGGCAGACATTTTAGAAACAAATACACAACAACAACAGAGAAACCATCCACCTGTAGCCTTGGAAAGATGAGGACTTGTCATGTCCTCCCCAAGAAAAGCACACCCTAGACAGCTAGAACATCAACCTCAACCCTCATACTCCCAGGAAACTTCAAATATTCTAGACTACAGGTATCCCTACACATTGGTCCCCTCCGTCTCCTAGGTTTGTCAAGTTAAATTTTGATGGGGCCTCCAAAGGTAATCTAGGCCCTGCTAGCTTCGGAGTGGTTCTCTGCAATTGCCAATGAAACATCATGATTATTGCTGCTGGCAACATATAACACAACACAAACAATGCAACTGAGCTCTGGGGACTCATGAAAGGACTACATATTGCTCAGGAACACGGTCACCATAAGCTGATCGTCGAGGGGATTCTCAAATCATTCTCATCTTTTTCACCAAAATTCTTAACAAGGTTGACCTAGACAAAATCTCCCCCTGCTGGTGACTTACCACATGACTCAGTGCCATTGCAACTCTCATTAGGCCTCACTCAGCCCTCATTCCTTCCCATGTCCGACAGAAAGCTAATAAGATAGCCGACAAGTTAGCTAATATTGGGGTGGCTCTAGACGGACTGGATATTATCTGCTCATCCCCCACCCACAATGATCATCCTATCCTCTAGGATTGTATTGCTCGGGCTCTCAACACTGATAGCCCCCTAGATGGGGTGCCAACAAGGTTCACGCATCGATGGGAGAAGACGACGTCTGCCACCTCTCCATAGACCACGTGACCAACGCATGCAGCCCCACTTCACAAAACTTGAGATGCGGCAAGCACAAATGTGTCATCATGCATGTCTCATTTTGTCAATTGTTTAAGTTTTTTGGAAGATTCCTCTTAGCCCGTCAAAGTTTATCACAATTAATTTTAGACAGTGTTTTTGTCTTATAGTTTTTATGGAGGATCTGGTCGAATCGGTTTCCCCACAGGACGATTCAGAAAATGTTGTTTAAATTTTAAATATGCTTACAGAGACAAGAGCTTGGCTGAATTGGTTTCCCCTTGGGGCAATTCAACACAAGCGAATCCCTGATATCACATATTACAGTGAAAGGTAATATATAGAACTCTTACTTTAAAAAAACATAATCCGAATAATCTCAGTGCTGATATATGATTATTTCACCCAAAACTTACCAAACACCACTTTTTATACTTAGGTTTTACTTATCAAAGTACCCGCTCTTAGGATGTTACAACCTAGAGCCACATTGGAAGCCACTCGCTGCAGAGTTTTCTTCATTTTGAAGAAAGCTTTTTCTATTAAACAGGAAAATTTGTAAGTAAGGTCATCAGGCCACACTGCTAGATCTCAATTTCCCAGCAAAGCAAGTCTCTGAATCATTTCAGACCTTCCTCCAGAGTAGTACTCCAGTGCCTCTTTTAGAATGTTTCACTTAAGTCCTCTCCACAGTGAAATACTGGTATTGATGTGAATAGTATTTGAGCACTCATACTGTACGACTTTACTTGCTTGAGTTTTTACAGGTAAAGGTTAATAATCCAAGTTACATTGATCTGTAGTAAGTTAACCAAAAATAGTTTTAGGTCATAAAAGTGGTTTTAGCAATAAACAGTAACTTTTCAGCCAATTTTACCCAGTAAGTAACCTGTTTCCTACTCAAGAACTCCTTCCAACAGAGTCAAACCCAGTGGATGCTGTCAGCTCTGACACAAACCCTATTACATTGATCCCGTTGTAGTTTAACCTCATGCCAAGGTAGAGAAAGGCTTTTATCATCTACCATGAATGCCAAAAAACAAAAAACAGTACGTAATTTTCATCGGATGGAATTCATTCAGAGCAGGCACGGGAATGTACGGGTACAGTTGTGCATTAATTTGCCCAAGGAAAACGCAGTTTGCCAGGTTGCAGACTGTTTCTGCCAGGTAATTAATTTAATTTTAATCTATTCTGTAGAGTGGCTAGGGTTCATGATTCAATCTCTGAAGGGACATGTAACATAACGAACTAACTATAAGCATGAAAAAAAAAACGAACTGCTAGGTATTCTCTACAGCACAAACTAAACCATTCATGTACAAATGTGGAGAAACCGGAAAAACTATATTTAAATCTCATAAACAAATATCTGTGAACACTGTAAGTCTCTGGAGAATTTACGCATGACAAAATTACAAAACAAAAGCCATGAGACCTTTGGACCTCATGATGTTGTAGCGAGGAGTAAGAACCAGTATTGCTGTAGGTCATGGTCGGCCATTTGCAGGCTCGAACCCTGCACCATGTGAAATTTGGTGTTAAACTTTTAAATCTCTGTTAATCAAGTTATCAAAATGACAAAAAAACTAATGAACGAAGGGAATATTGAAGATTCAATATAGAAATGACGATAAAATTGATGATGAATATTTTGATATTGATAAAACTAATGATATGGATACCTTGCAGAAGGTTAAAATCATGAAAAATGATACTAATATCATGACAAAAATAATGATAATGGGTATCTTGTGAAATACAATATAACATTGATAAAGTACCTTGTCCAAGATAATACTGATAAAACTAATGAGTAGTAGTTTGTAGAAGACTCTGAGTTGGACTTTTAGATAAGAATCCATATCCATGTATCAGAGATTTGGAACTCTGATATTCAACGATCTTCTGCTTCAATTTCCTCAACACAATCATCTTGACCAGGACCTTCTTCAGACGACGCTTCAAGCACTTTATAATCGTGACTCGCTCTATCTCCATATCAGCTTTCTCCCACATCAGCGGATAACTCCTGAGAAAAACCTTCCTATAATCCAATCCTGAATGATCTCTACGTCCATCCAACAACCTTGGAAGTCCCCCGAACTCATCAGCACCGAATTCCACCTCCTCCCATTCCTGCTCCTCCTCTCCCCGAGGCACTTTCGCCTTCATGTCATTAATGGCTTCCATGGCCTCTTCACCTGTTTCTTCTAATGCAGGGATTGCTAACTGGGTCCTCAGCTTTCTGGGTTTCTTAATGAAAGGCGGGGAAGAATTCTAACTCTGAGATACCAGTCTTCGGTTTGGTTTGTTCTGCACAGAGTTCAAAGTTGTCAGAGCAGCGTGCTCGCATATAGGTATATTGCAGGTGAAACAGTGCGTAGATCGATACATATATTTTTATATTTTCCTGAACCCCCACACCACGCCATTTGAGGTCTTTGCAGGGTCGGTCATCTAGTGCGTGTGTGCTGTAAGGCAAAAATATATGTGTAATCTCACTCACGGGGAACAAACTCAAGTGGGTATCCGATCAGCCGACTCCTTTGCTGCCTGGCATGCTCTCAATTATAATAATAATAAGGGAAAGGGAACCACCTTCAACTCACCTCTTTCATTCACCATTGCTCACCAATCTGTGTTTTCTTTCATATATTCAGCGTGCTTACAGAGTCCTTAAACGATTTCCCACCGGCAAGGCGTTTTTTTATATGTTTGGTGTGGAGAGGTACGTTGGTTCATAATAGTGAAGATGGTAGTTGAGTAAGCTTGTTATCTTATTATTAATTTTTCACAATGAAGGGAATTTGATAAGAATATATATATATATATATATATACTCGAAGGGAATTTGATAAGAAAATAAAATCAAAGGATTAAGATATTGACCTTTCTAAGCATTGGAGAAGGTAAGAAACAATGTTTACAAAGTCATTTTGCCTCTCTACATGAGAATTTACTTAGTTAAAGTAGAGAAATCCAAACTCTATTATTTCATCCATGCGTGATGACAATGGATAGGGTCAAGGTTCACCTTCCATAAATATCTTGGATATGATGCACATACATAATTACGAGAACATAACAAATAGAATATACCAATAAAAACATTGATAGGCAATATTGAAGGAACAACCACTAGCTAAGACCAAATGAAGTTCAATAATCCTCTCTATAATAACTAAATCTTTTGGAGACCAAAAACCACCCAAATGAGAAGGGATGATCCAAAATGGATCTACATAGTTGAGATGTTTTTTATTGTTCTAGAATGGAAAAGTCAAAATTTGGGACCTACACATGATGCTTATTAGATCTTGAAAACTCTAGTAATGAACTAAAACTAAAAACAATATAATTAAGGGTCTTAAAAGTGGAATTTTAGAGTCTCTATCATAAGTAAAATTTACAAGGAGGTTCTTAATGTATTCTAGAGGTTGAGAGATTTCCAACCATAGATTATTTTCTTCAAACAAAGTTTTGTATGCAAAAATTATGTCTTTGACAAGTTAAAAAACATGCATTTAAAACAAAACAAAAACATATATTTAGTTGTAGTCCCTTCTACAATATTAGAGAATAAGAATTTAAATTCAAAATATGTTGAATAATCAATACTAATGAAAGACATGATTAAGCATAACATATACTAATGAGAGACATTACTAAGCATAACATATTGTAGTAAAGTCTTTTATATTACATTTATCACGAATGATTAAATCCCCTATCATATAGGGTTGTTTCCTAATAATAAATGATAAATTACATGTTCTTCCATCACAATTTTTTAGAGGAAGAACGTACCAAGATACTTCAAGCAGAAGAGGAGCTATGGAGACAAAGGAGCAGAGCGATTTGAATAAAAAGTAGAGACCAAAACACTATTTTTTTTCATCATTTCGCTAGTAATAGAAAAAACCGTAAAACTATTTGGGAGATCCAGGATGAGAATGGTCTCGCTCATTCAAGACATGAGGCCCTTTTAAAGGAAGCGACAAGACATTTCAAAGAGTTCTATGCAGACTTGGGTCAGAACACAATTACTAAACAAGTAAGCATGGTTCGACACTTCCCACACATAGTTGCAGAGGAGGATTGTCTTATTCTTGAAAAACCATGTACCAAAGAGGAATTATTTGTTGTCCTAAAGGGATTTTCCAGGGACAAGAGTCCAGGGCCGGATGGGTGGATGGTAGAATTCTTCTTATCCTTTTTCGAGTTGGTAGGGGATGATCTTCTAGAGGCGGTGGAGGAGTCTAGGAGAAGAGGTGAAGTGATCAAGTCTTTGAACACGACCTTCCTTGTTCTGATTCCAAAATTTAACAAGCCCTCTACTTTTTGTGACTTCAGACCTATAGCCCTTTGTAATTTGACCTATAGAATTATTGCAAAGCTCATTGCAAACATGATTAAACATGTTCTATCTCGGTCTCTTTCTGGTGAGCAGTTGGGGTTCCTCAAGGGTAGACAAATCCTGGATGCGATTGGAACATCTTAGGAATATCTTCAAAGTATTAAAGTGAAAAAGATAAAGGCCATTATATTGAAGCTTGATTTACAAAAG
>JASDQU010506818.1:591-20766 GCA_032191745.1 Picea mariana
ATTCATTGTGGAGGGCTGAATTTGACATGTAGAGGGCGAATTCTTGGTGCTGGGCGGATTCCCTTTGAAGGATACTGAATTTACTTGCTGTTGAGGCTAAGTTTGCTTACCAGGGCT
Organism: Picea mariana; assembly: GCA_032191745.1. Classification (NCBI taxonomy): domain Eukaryota; kingdom Viridiplantae; phylum Streptophyta; class Pinopsida; order Pinales; family Pinaceae; genus Picea; species Picea mariana. The sequence continues at coordinate 709 of JASDQU010506818.1, forward strand.
GAGTCTACTCATTGCTGGTTGAGTTTCTTCTCTTGTGGGCTGAATTTATCTTGGCTAGTTGTGTCTTTGGTTTCTAGACCGAAGTGTGGTGTTGAGGGTTGAGTTTCCAGCCTTTGGGGGAGGTCGAGTTGATGGCAGCAGGGTTGCACAATTCTTACTGAAGTTATTTGCTATGTATGAGGGTCATACCCCATCTATTGAGGCAGATCTGAACCATTGGGACACCCTGTGCATGTAATAGGTTAGCTACATAATAAAATTAGATTAGTTTTGAGCTATTCCTTTTGTTGTTGTTGATGATTTTAGTGGACTACTTCCATTTGTTATTATGCTATTAATTTTGGTATTTAATTAAGTACGGTCACTACATTGGTCAGCATTTAACCACAACACAACCATGGAAGGACGAGATGTCTTCAGTTACTGGGCAGAGTTGGAAGTTGTTTTAATTTTTATTACTAAAAAAAATTTTACTTATTGTTTTTGCAGCGCTGGTGTGGTCGTGATATGGCGCTGGTGTGGTCGTGGCATGGTGCATTGGGCTGTGTGCGACCTGGCTGTGCTCACGCTGGGCTGGGATTTGCAAAGGATGCCCATTGTGGGATCCTCTTATGGTTTGGCGCTTGGTTTAGGGTTTCTACTTGTGATGCCCTCGCACTTTTGCGAGAAGGGTATCCGCCCCAATATTACCTTGTTACGCTTGGTACACATAGCGACCACTATACCTATTGTTGTTCGACATCAACGTTAGTAGCTACTTGGACTAGTCGTTGTGCTTGTTTGTCTAATTCTGATTTTCAATCGTATCAATCGTATATAAAACAATAGGTAAGCGTTCGTCGTTCTCCAGAATAGCACTGTAGTGACTTGGCAAGTGACCTGGCATGAACGATAATGTCTCCGTAATAAAAAAAAAATACTCCGCATCTTAGCGCTGCATGGCATGCCTCAGAAGCTTACCCGGCATAGCACAACTCATGGCCTTCACGTCATCAACTTGGCAATGCGGCATGCAACTTCGAAGCATAATGGGCACTCCCATATACCATTCTAATGCCCCTCAGGAACCTATGGTTTCATCCACTGAGCCTCTTTACGTCATTTGCAATGCTCTGTATTTTCAGTTCGGCTTTGATGTGTTAGTAGTTGGCATTTGTCTTGGAGATTGGACCTTCAGGCCCAATATTTTACTCTTAGTACTAGCTCCCTCGTGGGTTCCTACTCGTGACTTAGTGCTTGGCGCTTAGGTGGTCGGTCTCTGTTGAATTCTGTTGTGTCGCAGGTGCGTAGTGCATGACTTAGGCTTGCGGGCTATTAATTAGTTAGTATTAATAAGGTGTGTAGGGTTCTGTTAGGAAAGGGTAGTCGCCCCCCCCAAAAAAACATATATATGCATATTTTTTTATATACTTTAAATACTTACATTTTTATTTTTATTTTTACTGTAAATTGTTAAATTATTAACCAATATGAATTCAATAGTGAGGGTATAGTGGCTGTAGAAAATGGTTGGGGGTTAGGTGGGTAGGTGGGTAGGTAGGCCCTTAAGGCTCTAGATTGTGAACGCTATCTCTGATACCATGTGTAGGGTTATGTTCCACAGAGCCTTATAAAATCCTTAGAATGAATTATTTTAAGGAATGCTAACCTAACATTTTAAATACTTCATAACCAACACATACCAATAACTAACATATATAAAATTTATTAAACTGAACATAACAATATTATGAACAGCCTTATAACACTTCATATTCCTTAAATATATATAAAAAAAATACGTAAATTAAAATACCTTGGTTTGGTGCTAAACTCCCGCTAGTCTTATTGTCCTTCCTGCTGCTGCCTTGCCCAGCTTGATGCCACTGACCAACTCATCCTAAACCGACTAACCTCCCATCTAGTTAGGAGCAACCTATCCGGCTTCTTAGCTCCAAGATACCATAAGGCTATCCTGGCCCCCATGCCCAAAACCCCTAGCAAACCAGTGCCCCCCGTAATGATCCTCCTAGACTGCAGAACTCCAACTCAGAACCAGAAAATCCAAGCCCCGAAACCAGAAATCCCCCTCTCCAAAATGCTTCCTCCTCCCAATAATGCCCCCCCACCTCCTCGTAAGACTCCTCCTGTCATCTCCCCTCCACCGACTCTCTTCCCTCTCATTAATATCTTGTCCCTTCATTATTATCTTATCTCTTTATTTAATGTCTTATCCCCTTATTAATATCCTATCCGTATATTTAATGTCTTATCCCCTCCCGCATATGTAAATAATTTAATTAAACAAATTAAAATTATTAACCCTTTTAAATTTATTACCCTGGTCATTCAATGTGACAGGTAATTAATTTAATTAATTAATTAATTATTTAATCATAAGTTATAACAATTAATTAATTAAGAAATATTTAATTAATATTATTATGCCAATCTTTGTTTAAGTAAAACCATGTTAGGACAATTAATTACCTAATTAATTTTGCTTAATAATCCATAAGCATATATTCAACTAGGGTTGTTACAACAACTCCGAATGGTAACACGTCAATCTTCCTCATTGTATAATAATTGCCTTAATATATGCTCACTTGCAACCATTTCTAGTCCAAATGGCTATTGTAAGTTGGGCATGGATAATACTAGAGCACTGTTTATCTTCTTCTTCAAGTCTACAAATGATTTGTTGTGGAGTTTCGTAATGAAAAATATTTCTCTTGGCATTCTTGGTATGAAAATGGTGTTGCTAATGCTAAAATGTATGTGATGAAATTCCTCAAGTATTGATATACTCCCATAAAACTCCTAACCTTTGTCAAGCTAGTGGGAATAGGCCTTTGGATTATGGTTTCAATATTTCTTGGATCCACTCTCAACTCTCCTCAACCAATTATGTTTCGAAGATAGATCAAGGACTCCTTCCTAAACTCATACTCTTCAAATTTGTAATTAGTTTATTCTTCTTAAATGGCTCTAATACCCATGTCATATGTGAGACATGTTCTTGCCATGTATTACTAAAGATTAGTATGTCATCTAGGTACACTATTATAAATGAGTCAATAAATGGACGTAGCATGTCATTCATCAATATAATAAAATTCGTAGGTTCATTACATAAAATGAAAAACATTGCTAACCATTGATACACACCTTGCCTTATCTTGAAAATTGTCTTCCATGTCTCTTCTTCTTTGATTATTACTTGGTGGTATCCTGATTTGAGGTCCATATTAGTGTGAAAATTGTCTTGTTGCAACTGATCCAACAAGCCGTTAATACTTTCTAGAGGATATCTATTCTTGATGGTGATTTTTTTCTAGGCATAGTGATGAGTGTCAATTCTCTACCTTCTATCCTTCTTTGGCACCATGATGATGGGTGAACCACGAGACGACATACTGGGACAAATGACTCCCTACCAAAAAAACTATTATAATTGTTTCTTCACTTCATTTTATTCTATGATGGGTTGCCTGTATAGCCCAATGTTTGGAAATGGTGATTCTATCAACAACTAAATATCATGTTCAATCTCTGACTTAGGTGGAATCCCCTAAGTTTCTTAGAACGCCTCCTTAAAGGATAAAATATTTTGTTGTAACTTCTAGCACTTCTTTCCACTACATCAGTCCAAGGATTCCTTCATCTAAACTTCACTACATTCTCCTTGATATTTTCCTTATCTAAAAAATAACGATAAAAACATCCTTGAGATACTAAAGATTCTCCTTAGCTAAAGAGAACTGATCAAATAGAATTCAAATGGCCATATCGTTCTGTGCATTTATGGAAAATTCCTTCCCATCCTCATCAATACTATATTGGTTTTATCTTCTCCTTGTGAAGTTTTCACAGTGAGCCTAGCTAGTAGAAAAGGAACACAAACTTGTGAGAGAGAGAGAGATAGAATAGAGGAGACAAAAAGGATGAATTGTATTAACTATATTCTATGCTCAAAGAGTGAATAATTTACAATAGATATCGGCTACATGAGTAACTAATGCACCATAGTAGTGATCTAGAGAGATGGGAAGACTCACTGACAGACATTGGAGTGAACTACCACCTAGTCCTAGTTAATTGGCCATGCAGTAATTAGCTAACTGATTAATCATGTTAGGGACCTAACCTCCCTAACCCCTCACATAGGTACAATACTATATTTTTGATGTAATAAAGGACGTCATTAGTTAACAAGGCCTGTTTAATAATATGAACAAGTCTATAATGTACCTTTCCTAATGATCTCTCCAGGATATTGACGTAAGAGCCTAAGTGATTTTCCTAGGCTATAACCAATGGAAAATGGAGATTAATTAATTATTTAATGTCATCGGAGAGAAAAAAGTTAACTTTTTAAAAAGTGACATTGAGTAATTAATTAAAAGGGTGTTTTAAGTGACTTGAGTTTATAAAGTCATTGTACTTTATTAAAAGGGTAAAAAGGTATGAAAAGGGTCAAAGAGGAAATAAAAGGAGAATGAGAGATCCTTCTCTCATTATGCATTTCTTAATTTCCAAAATGAAATTGAGAGAGATCTTGTGGATTTGACTCTTAGGACAAAAAAAACTAGAGGAGTTTGGGATTGGGTTCAACAACGAAACTATCCACCCTAGATGATTGTAGAGGATGGATCATTCAGATTTCTTCATTGTGCTTTGATGTGGATGAGTATATCAAATTTTGCACAGCTGATTTGTCTTGATAGAAGTTGATTTGTTTGTAGAGACCGAGTTTAATGTGGAAAGATTCCAAGAGATTTTGTGCAGGTCGAGTTTCTCAAGTGTTGGGTTGAATATTTTCTTCACAAGTTGAGTTATTCAAAATTGAGGCCAATTTAATTTTGTTGGTCGAGTTTTTACTTGCTTGGGGTAATATTTTCCCTTGTTTGTTTTGTTCTTTTCCTGCAAGGGTGCTTTTCTTCTTGTTGGGCAGACTTTAGACTAGTTAAGTCCGAGTTGATGCTTGTTGGGACGATTTTATCTCTGTTGGGGATGAATTTCCTTTGTTGGGGAAAAATTGACTTCTTGTTGGGTCGACGTATTGTTGTTGGCATTGTTTTTAAATTGTTTGGATGAGTTGTGTGCAAGTTGAGCATCAACTATTTCAAAGGGGCCAATTTTCTCACTAGAGGAGCTAAGTATTTGATGGTAGCAAAATTCAAGGTGACAAGGACCATGTTTGCATTGATATATTGGTTTTTTTATTGTTTTTGCATCCTCAACATCATCTCTATCTTCTAGCCAAGTGTTATCATTCAAGTGCCATAATTTTAAAGAAAATTTGTGAGTTTTTGTGGTTGTATCAATTCTGATTTTAGAAGTTGAATAAATGATCATATTTTCCCTCTTCTTTGGCTATTGATCAATTTCATGTTTCAATAGTTATTATTTTCCTTTATAATATGTGTCAAATTTATTTCATATGGCTATAAATATTCACTAAAATATACTACATCAGTAAGCACAAACTTTAAACAAATTTTTCAAGATGTTATTACAGTGTAAATAAGCCTACATCCTAAGTTTTTTATGAAAGTCATCACCCATAAACATACAAAAAGTTCTACAACAGTAACAAAAATTTGGAAAAAAATAGGAAATTTATACCATTGGTATAGGAGGGGTCATTACAGTGGTATCAGAGATGGTTTTCCTGCCAACCTGAGGGGAAAATAAGTAAGGAGTTATTTCATATTGCTTCCACTAAATTTCAGTAGTGATAACTTGCACTTATACCTTCAGTTGCAATAGTAGAGAGGAACATTTCAGATCAAATATGGATGACAATGTGAGTAATATTTGTGATATTCTTACACAGGGGAAACAACAATTGATGCAGTTTATGGAAAGTCATCAAAACAATGCAGGGAACAATGGAGTTAGTGGTTGAAAGGGGTAACAAACATGAAATAAAGGATAGGATGAGGAGTTTTCATATTGTTCAATGGAGTATTAAGATCTTCGTGCATCATTTCACACAACAATGTCATTCAAGGATTTTTTGACCATCAAACATCATGAGTGGTATGGACCCTAAGTATATGTGGATAAGAAGGTAAAGGTTCCAAGGAAAAGGGTACTAGTTTCTAAAGGTTCTCATGCTTCTAAAAATGAGGAAAATGTTGACTCTACATATGTTTCTTCTCCTACAAATGAGCACATGGACACTCATGAAGCCTTAAAACCTARGACCAAAAAAAAGATTTGGGCATACAAGGAAGAAGAGCTAATYAATGGAATTGTCATTTGGGATGACTAAGAAGCAAATGTTTCTTATGGTATGGGGGAAACAAGTCTTTTTTATTTTAACTTAGAGACCATATTTGATAGGCCTCATTGAGAGAAGAGTTTCCTTAATGAAGTGGCGATGGATCATGAYGCTATCCCACCTTTTGGATATTGCATGGTATCATCTAGTGAGACAATTGGTTTTGATGAGGATTAAACACCTTATCACATCTATGATACTTATGACGATGCAAGAGTTATTATACCTAAATATGATGAAGTTTTGGTATTTGAAAAATTGTTGTGGGATATGGATCCATCTTCTTAGGAGCCATGCGTGGAGGATGAAAAAGGTGAGGTTGATTTTGGAGGTGAAAGAAAATATGAAAATCTATTGTGTGACATCCCATACCACCTAGATTAAATTGAACAGAGTCCCTTAGCATTGTGTCATTTAGAGGATCAATTATTGGTCATATATGAGCAAATTGTACAAGTATTTACAAGGGTATATGGTTCTCATAGATTCATTGAATATCTCATTTGGAAAACCCATTTGGAGGAGATACAAAAGGAGTTGCAAGTGGATTCTCTAGTGTGCATTTTCACATAATTAAATAAGCACTAGAGAAAATGAAATTAGATTACTTCCAGTTGTTCACGCATAGGGAACTTGCTCTCAATTTCATTGAAGACAAGGAAATGAAGGTTGTGAAGTTTTGCTACCAGTTGATTTGGCACACTCTTCATCTCTTACAACAAAAAATCAATCATATTTGGAAGTCATAACATATGAGGGTGTGACTTGCACTCATGGTTTGAAGGAGGAGTCCCTTGTGATGATTTTGTGCGAGGAGCATTCAGAGATGCAGGTACTTGAGGAGATTCATGACTTAGAGAGTTTTGATTATGCTCATCTTTTGCATGGTGAATATCATGAGCTATTTATTTTAGAGAGTCCATTAAAGGCTCAAGCTCTAGCTACAGAGATAGATGAGCACATTCCTTATTGACCAGCAAGCAAGGAAGTATATGCATCCATGGACTACATGGATAGGTATATTATAGAAATCGATACACTTTGGGACACAGGCTCAGTTAACATAAATATAGTGTTGGATATAGTACATCTTACAGGATACTGGATGGTACAGGAGGATATAATGGTATGCAACATTATATAGGGGTATACACTGGCACAAGGTGGTGTACAATGGAGTTTCAAATCATTTCCTCCAAAGAGATATTGTGAAAGATACCTTAATTACCATTGAATTTGGTTTACCCAGGATCAGTGAGGGGATGGGTGAGTGTTATGAGAAATCTTACCCCATAGATAGGTTAAGCTTCCCTTTGTACCAAGACCCCTTCTTTTGTCCAAATAGATATCTAGAAAAATGCTTTCTACTTTCCTTATAGATCTAGTTCATAACCAATCAAAATGAGAAAAAGAAAGAATGTGACGTGTCTTGTTTCAATGTTTATCCTCATTGCTCCAAGATTTAGGCTTGATCTCTAATCTCCTTAGCATGATTCGGGACCTACAATGAAAGAAAAATAAATACTTTCTCCTACTCTATGTCATTAGATAAATCATATCTATCTATACCCGATTTGACTTAAGCATATACATTACAATGAACAAATATAATGAAAGGAATAAGGCAAGTTAATATTAATCGAAAAAAAAAGAAGGAACTTGCAAACCAAGTTGATGTCTTTGAAATATTCTCCAAGATCTCTTCTTCCAACCCTTACATGAAAGTCTTGAGATGAAAATGGTGATGCTTCAATGGATTTACCTCTCTAGGGATCAAAGATTTGACATCTGAAACCTTCTCCCTTTCACCTTGGAAATGCCTTCAATTTATAGAATTTGGAGGCTCAACCACCATGATATAATAAGAGATTTGGTTGAGGATATGGCTCCATGAGTTGGGATTTGATCCTAATATAGTGCTATAGGATAGGATTCGACCCAAAAATATCTCATCTCTTCATATTTGTCCCTTAAGAAAAAGAGGGATTCACCATATTTTCCTCGAAGCAAACCGACACTCCCCTTGAGTTAGATATAAAGTTCCAATGGAACTCCATAAATAAGGCTAAGAGTGCACCACCATATGAAGTGGATCTCCCACAACATGCCCAGGGGGTGCCACCCTTCATAAGTTGTCAAAAAATGGTCAAATTACAAAGTGAAAAGCATGTTTATGAACTTGAAATGATGGGTTTCTTCCTCGAATATGACTTAGGGATCATGGAAAAAAAATTTCATGGTGTCAATGAGTTGTGACACTTGGAAAAGTGCATGTGACACTTAGTAAGTTTCATATTTCACATTTCAACACTTGCGACACTTAGGGTGTGACACGTAACTGTGGCATTTTGATGTGTAACAAATGCCCCCTAAAGTGTGTGGTCAAAAGAGAAATTGATGGCCGAAACACTTTACGAATTATTCAATGCAAGGGTGTTGGAGTAGGAGAACCTGGAAGAAGTTGCAAACAACCATCAAACATTGTAAATATATGTTTTCATTCCTGAGGCATGCATACCTATGCTTGGAATACTATTGACTCAAAGCATGGCTTCTGACCAATACACTTCGGATCCATGAGAATAATCACTATGGATATGGCCACGAGAGATAAAATGTGGATCCATACCTCCATGACATGAATTGATCACAGCCACGAAAAATACATAGTGGAGCTATGTGATGACAAACCATAGCCACATATCAATACAATGTGGATCTATGTGGAAGTATATGTTTCAGTAAGATTTCCATCATGTAGATTGTACTAGAATATTTTACATGTTCAAATGATATAAATAGGGTGTTCATCCCTATCCATAGATGTTACGATTCTAGCCACATGAATATATGACTTGGTGTCAAACATGGTAGAATCTTCTTGATTACCAGTCATTGAGGTATACCATTAACAAGTAAGAGTGAAATCACTTATGATGGAAATGATTCCCAAGGTACCTTTAGTACATTCCAATGAACATGAATAAATGAGTTGAGGTCAAACATTAATGGAATCAGATGATCATAGGTCAATGGTGTAAACCTATTATCAGAAGTGAGGAGTACTGCCATTGAGGCATGCAGATTCCAAGGTACTAATTTTTTTCTAAGTCTAATTCCTAGATAATGTGTTGAAGTCTACATGAACAAACTCGTCGAAGGAGGGCCATGATGTATCCCTCATCATCGACATGAAAATGACACAGGGAAGTGATGTAATATGGTGGATTAAATCAGTATGGACTAACAAAAGAATGGAAACTAGTAATATTGTGGATGGATGGTTTGAGGTGAAACTTCTCTTGAATATTATGAGGAATGAAAAATGACTTGGCAGCATTGACTCAATGAGTACCAAGAACATAATGTGATGATAATGAGATCACTCTTCGACTATAAAAAAAAATTATAATGACACATGGAATTGGCATGAGTCATAGAAAAGCAGATTACCCAACTATAAGATGAGACGCAAACATATGCCATGTTCAAGAGTGACAATAATAACTTCCATAATGGATTCCAAAGAACTTGACCCACTTCTTTCAATTTTACCCCCACCATGATTGGTGAGAACCTATTTGTTTTTTAATGATATTGAGGAGGATAACTGATGCTCGATATAACTCTTCACTTGACATATGTTTAACAAACTTGAAAAAGGAGGGGTTCGGTCTTGTATGGGTCCTGGGTATTGGTCCCACATAGGTCCTTCAATGCATAATTTTACAATACCAAATAAGGTAAACTTAGTGGTTTTTCATGTTTAGAGAGTCTGAAAAGAACATAAATATGACTCCATGTGTGACTTTTCATAAATTTAGTCTCCCAAGCCTGAAAAAAGTGTAAAACAATTCAAGGAGGAACTCTTCTAGTCATGCTTGACTTGAGTATTCATTTTTTGTAATTAGCATCGTGAGGCCAAAGAAGAGATAAAATATCACTTGAAAGACGCCCTTTCAGACATTTTAACAATTTTGAAAGGAAGCAAGCTCACTCAAAAATCTTTTCATGTTTAGGGAGTCTAAAAAGAGATTAGAGGAAACTCCAAAGAGTTCCTTTTTGGTATAGATTTTACGAGTCTGAAAATGAGATAAAAGTATACTCGGTAACCTATTCTCATGTATTAACAAGCATGATAAAGAACACATATTGATATTCATAACCTATTCTCATGTATTTATGATCATGAGAAAGAACAAAGACTGAGATCGTTCAAGAAAATAATACTACATTACAATGGGAATGACCCCCAAGCGAGGATCACTCCTAGCAGTGTGTCTCTCTGGAGGTATTTTTTCCTCAACTTGTTTGGTGTAATATAGTGGCTTCGCTCTAGCATGGTGTCCAGAGGATGGAGACTTCCCCTCCAAGTGTCTTTTTCTCCATCAGCTCTTCTTCTTTCCTCGTTTAGGCATCTGGCTACTAATAAGAAAATTTTTTCTAGGTAGAGGAAAAGAAGGTTGAAGTATTCGATCCAAAGGAAGACTCAATTCCAATGGAGGGGGGTATTTTTCATTTTTTAATGAGCTTGATAGAGACAATGAACTATTATCGTAACCTCTGGGTTCGATTCCCATACCTATGTTTCATTTTTTAACAAGCTTGACACATAAAAAAGAAATTTTCTTGATACATCTTCTTGATCATTACTTCCAAGAGGAAACTGCTTTGGAAGGAATACATGTCAAGGGACATACCTCAATCATGGCTTCCAAGAGATATTCGTTGGATGGAAGAACAATTCTCTGGAAGGAATACATATCGAGGGCCACAATAGGGGTAAGGATATCAGGCTCTAATATCCCTATTGAAGATATCACCATGTCAACTACTAGATCTAAGTCAAAAGAGGCCTCATATAGAGCTGAAGGAATGGGATATGTTTCCATATAATTAACCTATGGAGGGGGCCATACCACTTGCACATAAGGACCATTTAGGGAAGGTGGGTAGATGGAAGTCAAATGAGGATAAACAAATGAAAGTTGATCAATAGTCACAACTTTTCCATTATAAGGGAAAGATATCACTTGAAAGAGAGTGGACACAATAGATTTCATGGCGTAGAAATAATCTCACCCAAGGATAAAATAAAAATACAAAGGGTCATGAACTACCATAACGTCAATATAGATGGCTTTCCTTCCTAAAGTAATGGGTAATTGAGGAAGGATCCATAAAGGTTGAGTGATTCATTTGTTAAAATATAACAAATTTTGGGTGATCGACATAAGTTGTGGACAACCCAAAGCTTTCCAAGAAGTTGAGGATATAATAGTAACAAAATCACCTTCATCTACGATAGTATGAGGGATGCTCCTTTCACAAAATTGATCAATGATTTGGAAAGGTACATAGAAATTAAGATGAGGTATGGTTAGCCCATGCGAATAGAAATGAATGGCCTCATTACTTGGAGGGGGTTCAACAATAGGAGGATAAATTCCCTCTTGTATGGTAGAATCAATATTTACAAGAAAAACGTGAGCGGTATCAACCTCTCTTTCTAACATGAGAGCGGGAGTGACAAATGATGGGATCAGATCAATCACTTGGTGGGTGTGACTCTCTAAATAGAGAGACTGATCACCCAATGATGGACTCGGGTCAATCACTTGTATTTCACTCTTCACAGGAAGAGTGGGATCGAGTGATGAAGGAAATAGATCGACCACTTTATCTTCACTCTTCAAGGGAAGAGTGGGATCAATAGATGATGGAATCAGATTGATCACTTTAGAAACCAATGGTGGGTCATGAGAGAGATTACGATAAGCAGTTGGAATTTGTGGCTAGGAAATAGTTATTTATTACAACAATTTCAAGGCTTCATCCATATGAGGGAAAAGGTGACTTTGATGAATTCCTTGGCATAACCTATAAGGAAATTTGAATCTACGTTTCTTCTCCTGAACCTTATTTTCACTAGTTGACATATTTTTACCATTATGACCTAGAAAGGATGATATCATGAGTTGTTCGGAATTCGTGGACCACATGTCTAAAACCTTGGGAGTACCAGGGAAATATTTAAGAAGGTAGTCACCCTTACAAATCCTACAATGAAATTTGGGTTTTCAAGTTGTCTTGGTAGGCTTTTGAACCTCATCAATATTCCCAACCTGATTGCCAATAACTATTTGATTGCTTCCAACATGTCCTGATGTGGTTGGAAGTTTGGCCCCTTGCTTATTTTTATTCTTCTTAATATTCCTTCTCTTCTTCTTCTTATCCACCTGGTTACTAGGTTCATATCTTTCACTAGGCAAAGGATAAAAATAGGAAGAAGACAGAACCGATGAAGAAGGTAAAGGGTAAATATGAGGTACATGTTCTTGGGTTGAGGTTATTTCATTTGAATAATTTGTATTATTCGAGATTACCTGAGTGGAAAACAACCATAGTGGTAACCCGATAGTGAGTCTGGGAAGACTCAATGTGGCAATATAAGGAGGACCAACGTTTCCAAAATAAATAAAAACAAAAGGTTCATTGGGAGAAGGGGTTCTTTCATTAGTAGTTCCAGGAACTAATGTAATAAATATTGATTCAACCTAAGGTCCTCTAGGGAAAAAAAAATAACACACGCTAAAAAATCTCGGAAGAAAATGGACAAACAAGCCTTCCCACAATGAAACCACAAGTTGGTTATTAAATCAAATGTCACAGGATAAATATAGGAAGGGGTTGAGATATAGTGGGTGGAAGAGTTACATTGATGACGTTCTTAACATAATTACAGCGCAGTGCAAGTTTCCACACAGAAAAACCAGGGCTTACCCTCCAAGTATCACGAGTAAGTTTGACCAACATCCGTTCCAAGTACAACAAAGACTTTCCCCTTCGTCTTCACATTGTGTATGATCCCTAGATAATATGGCCACTAAGGTTACCACTTACAACAACATAGCATATGGAAATAGTAGACATTTGGGTATACATGCAAGGGCAGGAACAAAATCCAAAATCCCCTTCAAAGGTTCCTCTAACCGAGGTGTGAACATCCCAAATGATCCCCAAGTGTCTAACAAAACCATTCATAATACATGCAAACCACTCCACCAAGACCAATGAAGAAGGGTTAGTTACTCCACTGGCCCTAATGTGAGCTCATGATTGACCCTTGTATGAGAAGGGTTGGCCTGGATAGTGATGTGGCAAATGTATTTATCTCCCTATTGTAGTATTCTATGTTTTTTTTATATCTTTGGAGATTTATCCTCACCAGCTACTCCAAATCCCTACAACCAATCTAATGTAGGTTTACAAAACCCTAGAAAGAAAATTATCTAGATGGATTTTAATTAACGATTTAATTTTATGGTTCTTCGTTTACTCACGGGTATGGAGGTGCAACTGATGATATGGTGACCTGACTCTTAAAACCATGCAAAATTAAAATGAAATGAAAATTTTCAAATTCGATGAATGCTAACTATGGAAAGGATAATATTATTTTTTCCATTCCCAAATGTATAAACCCAATGCAAACTACAAATATGCGCCACCCAAAAACTAGAATGCAAATTTTTTTGTTTGATCCAATGTAATGAGATACGCAAAAAAAATCAATGCTTCACTACTTTCAAATGGAAAGATAGGAATAAATGTTTGACACAAAGAGACAGGAAGAAAGAAATAAGATCAAACAAAACTGCAGTCAAAAAGTCGAAAAATACCCAAATGATGTAAAAGAGAAAAAAAACAATTACTCTTCGGAATCCTCAAAAAATGAGCAGCAAGAATCAGTATTCAATGTTGGTTTATGGTAAAAAAGAGATCCATAATCATTGAAAAAGAGAGATGTTTCAATGAACACAAAAAGAGCTTAATACAAAACAACCTTTGCAAACTCTAGTCGATGAAAACTTCCAAACAATCAATAAATATGAAAAATTTGCGAGATGAAGATCATACAGCTGAAAGGTAGGATGAACCAGGGGATCTTTTTACCCCAATGGGACCATACAATTTTAAAACTAGGAGAAGTTTGAAAAATAAAATAAAAAAAGGAAATGATTGATGAATATCAATTTCTCAATCAAAACAAAGTCAAAGACAGATTAGGAGAGTCTAGTCTAAAAACCTCCAAACAACAAACTGAGAAAAGAAAGACACAACCTGATAAAACCACCAAAACGGAGAGAGTGAAGCTCATGTCATCAAAGATATAGAGCAATATGGAGCTCCCTAGAAGAATAAGGGGGAGCATCAGTCCGACCAGTGGTGCTCGGGTAGCCACTGAAGGGGGGTGTTGGTCCTGAAAAAGATTAAAAAATGATTCCAAAATTATTAAAATCAACAGAGACTCAGTCAATGCCTTTATAAACTTTTTAATCAAGAATAGTAAATGGGGAAAAAATCAGAATCAATAATCAAACAATAAATATCTAATCACAATCAAGTATTCAAGACGAACCAAAGGAAAGACTAGTCAAAGTCTTTCCCAAGTGGAGTCACCATTTTTCTGTTATGAGAAATATTACCCCGTGGATAGGTTAAGCTCCCCTTTGGACCAAGATCCCTTCTTTGGTCCAAATACATAAGAAAAAAAATGGTTTCTACCTTCCCTAGAGATCTAGTTCATAACTAGTCAAAATGAGAGAGATAAATAATGTTATGTATCTTATTTTGATCTTTATCCTTGCTGCTCCAAGCTTCAGGCTTGAAAACCAAGCTCTGTATCATGAGTCGAGACCTACGATGAACAAAAAAGAAATCCTTTCTCCTACTCTATGTGATTATATAAAACATATCTATCTATACCTAATTTGACTTAATCATAGACATTACATTGAGCAATCATAATGAAAGGAACAGAAAAAGTTAATATTAGTGGAAAGCCGAAAGAAGGCACTTAAAAACCAAGTTGATGTCACTGCAATCTTCTCCAAACTCTCCTCATCTATCCTTTTCATGAAATTCTTGAGATCAAAATTTTGATCCGTCAATGGATTTCCCTTTCTCAGGATCAAAGGTTTGACATCTGAAATCTTCCCCCTTTCACCTTGGAAATGCCTTCAATTTATAGAATTGGGATGTTCAACATCCATGAGATAATAATGGAATTGGTTGAGGATATGAATCCATGATTTGGGTTTTTATCCTAATATAGTGCCATAGGATATGATTATACCCAAAAAAACTTCATCTCTTCATATTTTTCCCTTAGTAGAAGGCGAGATTCTCCATATTTTCCTCGAACCAAACTAGCACTACCTTTGAGTTAGAGACAGAGCACCACTAAAACTCCCTAAATAATTCCAATGGGGTTCCACCCTATGAGTTGGCACTCCCCCAACATGGCCAGGGTGCGCTATCCTTCCTAAATTATCAAACAATGGTCCAATTTCCAAGTGAAAAGCATGTTTCTTGCCTTCAAATGATGGGTTTATTCCTCCAATATAACTTAGGGATCATGGAAAATGTCTTTCATTCTATCAACGAGTTGTGACACTTGAAAAAGTGCATGAGACACTTATTAAGGTGCATAGAACACTTTGCGACACTTGCAACACTTGGGACACTTAGGGTGCGACACTTAAGTGTGGCATTTTTATGTGTAACATTGAGACTCAGAGAGTAGTATATCCCTTGATGATCAATCTTCATTTTGGATATAATCAAATGAGGGACAGGGAGAATGATACTAGCATCTCTTCTTCCCGACTTCATTATGAGTTCTTGGTCATGCCCTTAGGGTTGAACAACATAGTAGTCACTCTCTGGTCTTGCAAGAAGTGGAAGAGGCATCTATTTGTGTTCTTTGATTCCCTCATGGTATACAATAGGATATGAGAGGATCTATGGAGCTAGTTGGATGAGACAGAGGGAATTTTTTCCTTGACCAAAGTCTTTCATTTGGACCATGTGATCAATACTCAGAGTGCATGAGAGGCAATTTCAATAGGAATTGGTAGTGATGGACTTCCAATTTGATGGTGGGATCCTGACATTAATGGGACTGATATACTGCTTCATATGATGAGGATGATCAATAGGGTCTTGTCAAAGATTGGTCTGTTTCATTGTGGGGATTTTATGAGAGGATTTGTTGAGATTTGTTTTACATGGTGAGGTAGATATTCCCTCATGATAGCCATGATCGATTCTATCCGTGAGTTGGCATACTTTGATTTCATTGAGATTCCTTGGCGATACATGATCTTAGATAGTGAGTTCAGTCCTTTCAAGGATTTAAAATTGAGGGCCCAAGAGGGGAAAGCATACTTGGAGTATGGTGATGAGATGGTTATGATCAGAGGGTTGCAAATTCAGCATGACAGTTCGCCATGGATATTATTTTAGGACCCTAGGATTGTTCATGGATAGTCTATTTGTGTGGTGCA
The DNA here is from genome assembly GCA_032191745.1 of Picea mariana. Lineage (NCBI taxonomy): Eukaryota > Viridiplantae > Streptophyta > Pinopsida > Pinales > Pinaceae > Picea > Picea mariana. Next base: position 17,332 of record JASDQU010506818.1, read on the forward strand.
TAGGATTGGTTGCTTGGAGGAGTGGTCTTCTGAGGATTCGACCGATTTTCTACAACATAGGATTTCTTGGCTTATCAGGGGAAGCCAGGTGGATTCTTGTGTTAGCACCTTACAGATCAGTGCTATGGTTAAAGATTGATTCACATCTTATAGGCTATTTTTGGACCCTATTGACTTTACCACTTACAGGAAGATCTAAGAGATGTTTGATTGGAGGGAATTTGTAGACGTTGTGTTGAGACATATGGGGGAGTGTACAACTTGCTTGTAGAGAAATTTGGGGCACACTCATCCAACAGTGTCGATGCAGTCCTTTCCCATTTCAAGGAAAATGTGGGAGGGTCTATTGTTAGATTGCTTCACATGTTTCTCGAGGGTGTAGATTGCAAATTGTATGTGTGAAAGGATTGATAAATTATCAATGTTGATGCACTTTTCGATGCTTTCTTCATAGTATGGGGAAGTAATGGTGACAGATCTATCTATTTGGGATATGCTTAGAGTTTATGAGAGTCCTAGAGTCATTGTCAGTGATCAAGACAACAAGTTTCCTAACACATATTGGAAGTATTGGTTTAGATTTGTAGGCACAGGTTTGAATTCCAGTACTAGTTTATAACCTTAGATGGATTGTCATGCAAATATGGTCAACCAACGCGTTGAGAGGTATATACATGAATATTTTAGGTCATGGATAACATGGTTACATTTAGGTGAGAAATGTCATGAAACCACTCATGATAGTTTGCAGACCACCCAAATTCAATAGAGCATGAATGTAGATAGGCATATGGTGGAGCATAACTTCGATATTGGGGACATGGTTTTTCTAAGGGTCCATCCACATAGACCATTTCCATTGAGGAGAGTTGTTTTTAACAGCATGGGACCATGCCTCTGTGGTCCCTACAAGTTGATTTAGAGAGTTGGAGAGGTATCTTATGAGCTAGAGTTGCGAGAGGGTATCCAAAATTGTAGTATTCTTTGTGTATCATGCCTCGAGAAGGTGTCAGGTCCACGAGTTACCACTTCCACAGATTCACCACAACTATATGAGAAGGGACGGATGATGATGACTCATGAGAAGGTTTTGGATGTCCAGGAGGGGATATTGAGGAGAAGAGTGATGAGGGATTATCATATCATGTGGATATATTGGTCAGTAGGGGATGCCACATGGGAGAGTGAGAAGATTTTTCAGCATCCGCGTTTGTAGTTTCTTGAGGAAAAGAAATATTAGGAAGGGAGGAATGTAATTTCCCTTTCCAAATGATCCCTCTAGGATATTGAAGTAATATCCCAAGTTATTTCCACAGGCTATAGTCAGTGGAAAAATGGTATTAGCTGATTATTTAATGTCATTGGGGCGGAAAAGGTAACTTTTTTAAAAGTGACATTGAGAAATTAATTGAAAGGGTGTTTTAAGTGACTTGAGTTTATAAATTCAATTGAAATTATTAAAAGGGTAAAAGGGTCCAAAAAGGTTCAACAAGGAAATAAAAGGATAATGAGGGCACCCTCTCTCATTATGAATTTTTTAATTTCTAAATAGAAATTGAGAGATATCTTGTGGATTTTAATCTTGGGACGAAAAACCTTAGAGCAGTTTCAGACTATTTTCGGTGCTGAAACTATCCACCCTAGAAAATTGTAGAGGAAGGATCATTCATACTTTTTCATTATGCTTCAATGTGGATAAGTATCTCATTGAAATCTTATTTTTCTTCATAGAATTCAATTTGTTTGTGGAGACTGAGTTTAATGTGGAGGGAGGACAAGATATTATGTGCTGGTTGTTTTTCTCAAGTGTTGGGTTGAACCTTTGCTTTGGGGTTCGAGTTATTCATTGTTTAGGTAGATTTAGTCTTGTTGGATGAGTTTTAGTTGCTTGGGGATGATTTTTCCCTTGCTAGATTTGTTCTTTTCATGTTAGGAAAAGTTTCTTCTTGTTGGGTGGATTTTAGACTGGTTGAGGATGAGTTTATTCTTATTGGGCCAATGTTATATCTGTTGGGGTGGAATCCTTTGATGGGATGAAATAGAGTTCTTTTTGGGTCGATTTATTGTTGTTGGGGTTATTTTTATATTGTTGGGATGATTTTTGTGAAAGCTAGGATGAAACTATGTGAAAGGGGTCATTTTTTTCACTAGAAGAGTTGAGTATTCAATTGCAGCAGAATTAGGGATGACAAGGACCATCATTGTAATGATATAGTGGGTTTTTGACTAGAAGAGGCAAGTGAACATTACTTTCTATCAATAAAAGTATCATTTCTAGTGTGTTTGTTCTCTACATTTTGTTGTTCCTGTTGTAATTGTTGTTATATTTCTAGTTTCTTCTCTTTATAATACATTTGGTACCAAACAAGTGGTATCAAATCACTTTCCTCTATGGAAACTGTGGGAATTTTTTTCCAGAGTAGATACCTATACTATCATCATATTTAAAGAAAAAATATATATCATTCAATGTGTAAAACTACGGTGTGGAAGACTACATGTAGGAAATACAAACAATTTCAGGGGGTTACTTAGAAACAAACATCTCACCTTGTTGGAAGCCTGTGTAACTCTTGTTGGTACTCTTCAAGTAGTATCACATCATCCATAATATATACATGGTCATCACTCCCACGTACTATCAGGTATATTGGGAGTCCCCTACGTCTCCTGAAATCACCTCTAGCTTATATGATCAACCTCCTGACTGTTATAGTGACATTGATAACAACACTGAGGAACATACTCTCTAGTTGAATAGTTTGAATAAGGGTGTGGTTGAGCCTCCTTAGTTGGTTCCCTGAGATATTGGGCCAATTATTATTGTGCAACCTCACACATATATCTGAGAGTTATAGCACATAACCAACCCTTGTCTGTAGGAACCATGAAAACCTTAACCTTTGGAAAAGAATTAGAACAAAAAAGGAATAGGTGAGATTGATTACAATGCAACCCTGCCTTCTTCATTCTAGTCATGGAACGCGTACATAATTTTTCCTGTTAATAATTTGGGCACTTTGTCACTGTTACATTGTTCAAGCCGGAGTATAACTCTATAAGAGAGAAAAAAAGTATAGTGGTCCTACTTTCACCCTTATTAAAGACCTATCCCATTGAATTCTTCTCTTCACACCAATCACCATGGTACCTATCATTTTTAATCAATTTTTTTGTGGACCCAATCCCCTTCTTTCAACCCTTATTTGTGATCTATCCCATTAGACTCACCATTTTCCATGATCATCATGGAACCTATCACTTATATGACTTTTTTTTGTGTTCCCACCCACCCTTACCGACATCCTTGTTGGACACCTATCCCATTCACTTTCCCTTTTCACCCTAATCATAGTGCTATATATAACTTATCCGACTTTTTCTGTGGACCCATTACCCATTCTAGGCACCCCAAAATCCCACATCGCCACCACT
>JASDQU010506818.1:26509-62553 GCA_032191745.1 Picea mariana
ATATCCTTCCAACCTATCTTCTACCCTCATACTGGTAGCCATTCTTTCTTGCAGTAGAAACCCTAGCCCTCCGTGATATAGAAATAATAGAAAAAACAAATTTCTTGGATATGAAAACTGAACTCACCAATAAATGCACTGGATTGAGGCAAGTATGCTGGTATAGTCAGTTACTGAAAATTCCAATTTTTGACACTTGAAACTGGACCTGTGAAATTCTCAACTGTAGCTTTTTGGTTCTGGTTTTCTCGTACCAAGTCAAACTAGGGTTTGAATTTCTGGGAGTTATTCCCATTGAGAATCTTTGATTCATGTGCCAAAAATATGCATCTAGGAAGGGCATAATTCCCGATGTGGTTTGCAGTCAAAAATTCCAAATATTCAAGAAACCCTAATTTTGAATCCCGAAAAAAGTAAAGACTGAATCTACGACAATGCTCTTTCAGGCCTGCTCTGATCCCATGTTAAGTTTATTTATTAATATATTATTATTAATCTTCATTATAACAACAACATAATAACAATCTTATTGAAAGAAAAAAGATCACATAGTACACAAGCATTTATCCTTGGAAACCCTTAAGTGGAAGAAAACCCAACAAAACTTCTTTAATATAGATTCAATAACCAAGTATAGTACCAGAATAAATCTCTCTCTAAGAGATACAAACTACCATGATGCTAGACTAGAAAATAATCAAAGAACCATAGTCAATCCAATGCCAAGACAATAAACCAAACACTAGAGAATATCCTCTCCTAAGCAATGCACCTCTCTCTCTTCCTTCTTCTGGCAACTGGTAACTGCAATTTCCTTCAATACTTGTGCACTAAATGTGTGAGATGAGTGAGTGAACAAATGAGGCATTGGCTTCCTTTATTTATATAAACTGGAAATCGTTGAAAGGATGTGTCTCCTCACTGGCAAGGCTGACTTCTCTTTCTCGGTAATTAGAACCACTTTAATTTTCTCGGGGGCCGACTTCTTAATTTGCATATTACATTTAGGATTTGACCAATCCAAAAAGGGCATAAGAATATTATTTCGAGTTACACAATATTTCAACACGGTCCTTCTTCAATTTTGTCTTGCTTTGAATATTCCCCTTGAAAATGTCTCTTTCACTCCAGGTAATCATCATACAACACTTTTACCATCTCTGACATGGCGAAGAAAGTGCTTTGAAAATCTCTTTCATTTTGAGAAATTCCTTCTTCCATTTCCATATTCTCACTTTCATATGTCCTCTTTGTTGATCTTATATCCATATATCCTTCTACAAGCTCTCCTTCACCATGACTTACTTTTCCCTAGTAATCATGTAAACTCAAACAACCAACTTTCAACTTTCTCTCATACCACTTGATCTAAAATTGATCTTTTAAAGACTTTGGTTAATTTTATGAATGAGTTGATTTACCATTTAGGAATTAAGGAGAAGAAGAAGTTTTAATGAAATAATTTTGTGGCCATTATAAAGAATGTAGAACAGAAAGTAAACATAAATAACAACAAACTATAATGACAAGATTATTAACGAAGTTCGGCGAGGTTGCCTATGTCTCCGGGCCTTTGTCTCAATGGGGGAGGCTTTCTTATTAATATTCAATGCTTCAAAATTACATTGGAAGTACATAAAATAGATTACAAACTGGTCTAGATGTGTTCTTCTTGACCTCAAGAATCCAACAGAACTAATGACACTGAAAAACGCTGAGCATAGCTCCTGGAAATGGCCTCCAAAATTTGCTTCCTCAATGGCATCCCTGCATAAAAATGGCTTGGACTCACAATTATTCATAATTTATCCTATTATGAACCTCATTTCCATGGAAAAAATTCCTTTTTAAGTAGATTTTGAGTTCGGGGTTGAAATCCCAACTCCCCCCTACTTCTGGGATATTTTTAGGCTCAAATCCCATTTTCTAGGAAAAGATCCACTAAAATTAGGACCAGATTTGTTAAAATCCTCCAAATTTGGCCAAATCCGCCAAATTTAGAAAAACATGCCCAACTCCCAAATATTGGGCTCCTGATCATGTGGCACTCCCATGTGACTAGGGCCTTAAAAATTTGACCTAGCCACATTGGGAAAATTCGAGCTGCCAGATGGAGCCCTCTGATTCGGCCATGTGTCACCCCATGATTGGCATGAGCCACGTCATCCTGCTCAGTCAGCTGCCACATCAAAATTCATACTGCCATGTCATCCTTCGCAGTTAGCTGCCACGTCAACATCTGTACTGCCACATCAGCTTGTCGAGTCAGCTTCCAGGTCAATGTTTGTACTACCACGTTATCCTTTTGTACTTCCATGTGAGCCTTATGTATTTCCACGATTCCTATTATCACTGGCCCACGTCATGTTTGTACTACAACATGTCACCTTCGTACAGTTCCACATGTCACCTTTGTATAGTGCCACGTGTCACTTCTGTACAGTTCCACGTGTCAATTTGTTAGTCGTCCAAATCACCCCTGAAAATGCTAAAACTGACTGACATATGGCACATCCTAGTGATGTCACATGTCCTACTGATGTCATCATGGAGTAATTCTGATGTCATCTGCCACATTAGTTGTATGGCCTTGACCAATTGCCTTTGACCTTTGACATTTTGTCTATTTGGGAAAAATTTCAAAATGCGATAACTTCTGCATATGGTGTCCATTTTTGGAAAAAATGATACTGTCGGAATTTACACAACGAGCCCTACACAATGGTGTTGGTTTCATCTAATTCTAAGAACATTGAAATTTTGGCCTTCCTAGATCCATTTTGGCTCAAGGATCCAAAGGAACATTAAGATTGTTTGAGGAAAAGTGTTTTCTTAGAGAGTAGATGGAAACCTTTGATCCACATGGGTGAGATGGGATTTCCATGTGTTACTGTAGATGAGAATATCATCAAAGAAAACTAAGAAAAAAACACAGAGGGAAGGACAAAAAAAATGATTCATTAGACTTTGGAATGTAAAGGGAGAATTACATAGGAAAAAGGGTATGACCAAGAACTCATAGTGACTCTCATGAGTTCTAAATGCATTTTTGGTAATGTATTCCTCGTTCATACATATATGGTGGTAGCTAGAACAATGATCAAGTTAATACAGAACTAATCATCACTTAATTCACCCAACATGTCATCAATGAAAAGGATGGGAAATTTGTCCTCAATGGTGATTTTGTTGATGGTCATCAATGACACATGCACCAAGTGCCTTCTTTATTGAGTACCATGACAATTGGAGAATAATAGGGGCTAGTACTAGGACAAATAACACCTCCTTCAAGAAATTATTGAAAATGTTTCTCAATTTCATTGTTCTATGAAAAGGGATGATGATAAGGGCGAACATTAGAAGGAAGGATGATCATGACTAGAGGAATGGAATGATCATGAAAACCACGGTAATGGGGAAGTCCATGGGGAGTGGTAAAAACTACTTGGTGTTGGGAGAGGATAGATTTGAGGCTAGGATGCACAGAGGGTGTCTTGACTCCTTGAATGGAATAGAGATGGAAAATAATGCTGGAATGACCTTTTTTGAGGATATTTTCCATTCAATGGGAATTGATGATCTCAGGACATCCTACTGTGATTCCTTGGAACCGATACAATTGTCCCTCCTATTGGAATTTCATGGTTAATTCCTTAAAATCCATGAGGATGGTGCTCATAGTGTGTAACCATTCAACATAGAGCACAACGTCACAACTTACCACATTGATAGAAAACAAATGAGATTTCAGATGGTACTGACCAATTTGTAGGCACACATTTTCAGAAATCCCACCACATTTCACGGAACAACCATTCTCAATCATGATTTAAAAATGTTGATGACATAGATATAACAATTGATTTCCTGGGAAATGTGATGGTGAATAAAATTATGGGTGTTTCCACTATCAACAAGGATTATGACTTTCCTATACTTAATGTATCCAATGAGATTGAGAGTTTGGGGAGTAGGTAATCCAGTGAGGGCGTGAAACAAAATCATTAGTTCAACTTCTAGTGGATAAACATGTGAAGTAGTATCATTTGTTGGGAGTATCTCTTCCAGAGTGGAAGCTTCAATTTCCTCATCTACAAAATCATTATAAATGGCCATACAAATCTTTTTTTCTGTACACTTGTGGCTAGGGAAATATTGGCCATCACTATTATAACAAAGACCCTTGAGTATACCCTGGTTTTGACACCCTAGATTAAATAATTTATTTTTTTAGTTATATGAAAGGCTAGAGCTCCCAATCAATTAAAACAGGCTAGAGTGCCTAGGAAATATAATGCTTCGATAATTATTAATAATAAAATACATCGTTGGATTCCATACAAACAAGGAAAAGAGTTGTAGGGCGCTATGATTACAAAAGAGAGGGAGGCTTAAGGGGCTAAGTATTTTTATTATATTTTATTTACCCATGATTGTTTTAATTAAGATAAGTGGTTACATGAGCTCTTTGGGGCAAGGCCATGTGGTTCTTGATTTCCAAGTAAATATATAAACACATCTTTCAGTTGTTTGGGGGTTCAAACTCTTCATTCTATTCACTCTCCATTCACTCTTTCACTCATTGATTATTCCGCATTCATTCTTGATCTTGGCTTGGGAAGGAAAAATGAATTGTTGGGAGAGGATCCATTCTTGGATAGTTGTAGTGATTTCTGATGTATTCTATCCATGAATTAATGCATGCATGTCTGACATGCATTGACATGTGTTAAGTATTGTTCACATCTGTGAATCCTAAGAGTCTCGACATGGAAATTCTTGACCAAATGTAATGGAGCCATGGAAATAAGTGGACAACTTGAGGGATTGGATGGAAATGAAGGGTGTTCATTTTCTTTGGGTGGTGTAGGATGGAAAGAAGATATTTGGTGTACTTTGGATTGTTTTGTGTTGAGAAACTTGTGAAAGCTTAATTGTTGACTAGTTTCGGAGGCTAAGTGTTGTCCTAGAACCTGTCCTTGCGGATTAATAGTACTGGTTTGGGGGTGATATTGTTGTTGAGAATTGGAACAATAGTGTCTATGGTTAGGTGGATAGTCCTTGTCCTACAAAAAGTATGATTGAATCTTTTTAAGGCAAGTGCTCTCTATCATGGTTTCCTTTGCTTGTATATTTATTTCTACTGTGTGTTAATTATTATCTCTTAAACTGGTATTTATAAGATGTATGCTTGATGGTTATTGTTGTGCATGGAATAATATTCACTTCCTTTATGTTGTAACATGAATCTTGATTACTACATGTCAGTATTTAATGATTCTTTATTAATTAGATGTTATAAAAAATTTGAAATTAGTTTTGAAGTGCATTTTTGAAGTAGCGTGGACAACCTGTGGGTGGCTGGGTACATTATAGTTGGTGTTCAACCATTTCTTTCTGAGTTAAGTTTTGGATATTGAGAGGGGTGAAATGAGAGGCAGGATTGGTAAGTCGAGGGTGGGTAATAAAAGAGGTTTTTTTGTAATGGGAAAATAAAACCTGTTGTGCTTCTTTTGCACATTTAGTAGCTTCCAAATAAGTCAGGGTGTGAGAACTGATGACATGTGTAATATACCCATCCACCCAGAGGCCGGGGTATGCTACATTCAATCCCACCCTTGGACTTTCTAGTCTTACCGATACCTTCTTTTTTTAATAAGGATGCATAAGATAAAATATTTAATGACATGTACAACAATATCCAACAATCATGCATAATCTAAGATTTAGTTAAATGATAATTAAACTACAGTGGAATACATTCATACACAGATAATAATATCACAACAAAGATCACTTATCTTTATAAAAAGGCAACACCAACTAGCTACATACCAAGGATGTTCCACCCAATCATAGACACCTTTGCTTCAAATCTCAACAACAGTGTCACCATCGAGCAAGGGCTATGAATCCACAAGGAAGGTTCCAGAGTGTACTTTAGTTCCCAAACCAATCATCTCTCAAGCTCTCACAGGTTTCCTAGCACCCACAAAATTCCAAGTACCCATCCCTCTTCCACCCAGCCTGTACCACCCAAGAGAATGGACCTCCACCCTTCTTTGCCACGCATTCCATCAAGAAGTCCTTTTCCTTTTTGGAAGGCCTCCAACACAGATGGTCCAGAATATCAATGATGCAACTCTCAAGACTCATAGTTGTGAGAAAAAAAGGGCGCAGGCCAACGCATCTCAGACATGCAGGCCTCCAGTCACGACTAGATCACACCAATGACCACTACAACCCACCATACCGTGGTTAATTTCTCAGTAGTTCGTTTCCCCTTTCCCAAGCCAATACATGGATGAGGATGGATCAATTAATGGGTAAGTGGGTGCATGAAAGGGCGTGAGGGAAATAATGGTACGAATGCAGAATTGGAGTAGACGAGGCAATGACCAGCCTCGCAATTAGACCAGGGATGGGTTTAAGTATTTTCATGGGGAATCAAGAACCTCCTGGACTTCCCCAAGAAGCTCACGTAATTGATCCCCTCCCTTAGGGAAAAAGGGTAATTAACATAGGAATAAACATTTATCCCCTCAAGCCCCCTCTCTTATGGAATCATAACCCCCTATAACTCTAGTCCTTGTCCGTCTAGCATCCAACGATGTGTTTATTATTAATAATGATACAAACATTACATTTCTTGGGCATATTGGCCCTTTAATAATTGTTTGGGCACTCAGGCCTCACAACATTGTAACAATACATTATTTAAAATGGGGGTTCAAAACCTGGGTTGGTACGTCCCCTCCCACTTATTTTTGCACTGTCCTCAATGCATATAGAAAATAGAGATCAAAATCTCAAATTTATTCAAAATTTTGCGGGTACTCTGCCCACATGGAATCCTCATGCTCCTAGGTATCATATTCAGGACCGTAGTAGGTCCACTAAACTTTTACCATCTCTATAACTCGATTCCAAAGCATTTTTACTTTTTTGTCTAATACCCGCACTAGTTGCACCTGAAAATCTCCCTCTGTCTCTACCTAAATCAGATGCTAATCATTAACATGGTTAGGATCATGTACTATTTATTTATTAAAGAGACATGAAATACATTATGCACATTCATAGAAGTAGGCAATGCAAGCATGTATGTAACTAGCCCTATCCTGTCCAATATTTCAAATGGACCACAGAATCTGGCTGCCATCTTTGTGCAACTACCCAATTTCAAAGAGACTTTTTTGGGCTTCATTTTCAAAAGTACATGCTCCCCTACTTTAAATTCTCTAGTTGTCATGTTCTTGTCTACATAAAGTTTCTGTCTATCCTGAGGTGCTTTTAAATTCTGCTTGATCTTGACCCTCCTGGGATTCCATGTCCTTGAGCAATTCCGACCCAAGTACCACTCTATCTATTGGGTTTTCCTAGCTTATTGGAGTATCGCATTTCCTACCATACAAGGCTTCAAACAGTATCATTCTTAATGAATCTCGATACCCATTATTATATGAAAAATCAACCAAGTGTAAGTAATCTTCCCACTTATATGGCTTATCCATCACATACATTCTCAACATATATTCAATTATTCGATTGACTCTCTCTTTTCCCATCTGTCTCGAGATGATATGTTGTGATAAAGTTTAAATTTGTGCCAAATCCTTTAAACAATTCCCTCCAGAAATTGGAGGTAAACATTGTATATTTGTCTAAGACAATTGTCCTAGGTATCCCATGAAACCTAGCAATTTCCTTCATAAAATTTTTTGCAATATTAGTCGTTGTATGCGTTGTCTTCACGGGCACAGAATGAGAAGACTTTGTTAATTTTTCAACCACCACCATGATTGAATCATGTTTATTATTCATTCTGGATAATCTTGTGATGAAATCCATGGTGATCACTTCCCATTTCTTCTCTAGAATTGGCAATGGCTGCAACAAACCCACTGAGTGCCTATGCTCAACCTTCACCTTATGACATTCCATACATCGAGCGATGTAATCAGCAACATCCTTCTTCATTCCTGGCCAAAAAAACTGGCTTCTTATTGTTGTAAGTGTTTTCTGGTAATCGAGATGTCCAACATAAGGAACATCATGCATTTCCTTCAGTACCAAATTCCTTAGTTCTCCAGAACTAAGAACATAGATTTTGTTTTTATGCATGATTAATACGTCTTCCTTTATCTCATACTCCTTTACTTTCTGTTGTACATATCCTTTCTATATGTTTTCCTTTACTGATAGGTAATGTTGGTCTCTGACAAGACCATCTAAAATTATTCCTTTCAAGTCTGACTGATGCATACAGACAACATTATCATGCATGATATGCACTCTTCTACTAATTGAATCGAAAACTTTATTCTCCTTTCCCTTGATATGCTTAATATCGAAGTTACATTCACTTAAAAATTCCAGCCATCTTGTTTGCCTGGCATTCAATGTTGGTTGTTCAAAAAGATTCTTTAGGCCAATCTAGTCTATCCTTAATTCAAATTTCTTCCCCATGCGATAATTCCTCCACATCCAAAAGGCATGAACAATGGAAACAAGTTCCAATTCATGCGTGGCATAGTTCCTCTCGTGTTCCTTAAGATTTCTGGACTCATATCCAATGACATGTCCATTTTGCGTGAAGACTTCCCCAAGTCCTTCCTTACATGCGTTTGTACATACCACAAAACTTTCATTTGGGTCAACAATATTTAACACAGGTGCACTATTAAGTAATTCCTTCAATAGATTAAAATTATTTTCACACTTGAGTGTCTATTCAAATTTAGTTACCTTCTTTTGAAAATAAGTGATGGGATGAGAAATCTTGAAGAACCCTACTATGAAGTTTATGTAGTAACCAACTAATACCATAAAAGATCTGACGTCTGCCACATTTTTGGGTGTTGGCCATCCTCTAATGGCTTCGATCTTCTCTGGATATACTACTATTCCCTACTTTGAAATAATGTGTCCCAAGTAATGGATCTGCTTTTGATAAAAGGAACACTTTCTCAACTTGGCATACAACTGATGTTCTCTTAGTACTTGCAACACCAGTCTTAAGTGATGTTCATGCTCCTCTTCAGACTTAGAATAGATAAGTATGTCATCCAGGAATACTATGACAAACTTATCCAAATAATTCTTGAATATTCCATTCATTAAGCACATGAAGACAACTGGTGCATTGGTCAGTCCAAATGGCACCACTACAAATTCACAATGCCCATACCTGGTCCTAAAGGTTGTCTTATGAATGTCTTCTTCCTTGATTCTTACCTGATGGTATCTTTCCCTCAAGTCAATCTTTGAGAATATATTTGTTCCTCTTAGCTGAACAAAGAGGTCATCAATTCGAGGTAGAGGATACTTGTTCTTTATAGTGTACTTGTTCAGCTGTCATAAGTCAATACATAGTCTCAAGGTTCCATCCTTGTTTTTGACAAAAAGTACTAGTTCTCCCCAAGGATAAACACTTGGACGTATGTACCCTTTCTTCAACAATTCCTCCAACAACATTTGTAATTCTTTTAACTCTGGTGAGATGATTATGCAATGTTTTTTTGACATCAGGGCAAATCCTGGCACTAAATAAATTGAGAAATCTATCTCCCTTCTTGGTGGAAATCCAGGTATTTATTGGAATACATCTTCAAATTCCTATAGTACTGAGAAATATTCAAGGCTTGGCCCTTTTGTGTTACTTGTCTCTTTCACATGAGATGCATACAATTGACATCCTTTCCTAAAACATCCTTTTAGCTGTAAGGCTGAAATCTCCCTTATAGAGATGGGTCTTGGAACTCCTTTCACAGTGCTTTGTTTTCCATTTCCATCAAGACATGTAAATGTCTTTTTATGAAAATCTAGGACAACATGATTCTTGTTCAACCAATCCATTCCAATCAGAATATCATAAGATTCCAATGGCATGATATTTATATCAATACTAGTATTCATGCCATTAAGACTTATGGAACAACTTCTAACCCTATCATGGATTCTTCTTTTGGTTCTAGTGGCTAACTGAACCAAACTTGCTTTTCAAAGTTTACTTTTCTCCAAATGTAATATATCCACTATCTTAGGATCAATGTAACAATGAATTTCTCCTAAGTCAATCAAAATAGAAACAGGCCAATTTATGATCTTACCTTCCACCTCGATCATATTGGACTGGTACTCTTCTTGTCGATAATTTAAAGATGCACAAATTCTTCCCATATATTCGAATGTTGTAGCCTCTTGGATGTTGTGCAGAGTCTTCACTCTGTCCTTTTTGTGTGGGAAATCCTTGTATAGGTGATCTTCCTTCCATCCCTGGCATTGGAATGGTGGTCTTCCCCTTTTTCCCAAGGAATCTTCTTTCTTGAAATCTCCCTTAGCATACTGATCTTGATGATTTCTATCAGGTTCATTCCTATTGAAGGGAGGTTTGAATCCTTTCCTCCTCTGATCATAATTCACATTTTTCTTGTCCTTCCAAGATTTTTGCAGAGATTATCTTCTCTGGCCTTACTCATACAAGTATTTAGCCTTCTTGATGGCTTCAGTCAAGGTATTGGGCTCATCATACTTGATATTTTCCTTATGAAATGTTGGAAATCCACTTAGAAATCTCTTTATTTTCACTTTATCATCACCAATGAACTTGACATACTTTAACAATCCCAAGAACTTTTTCTCATACTCTACCATAGTCATGCTTCCCAACATGAGTTCAAAGAACTCCTGCATTTTATTTTTATAGAAATGATCTGAGAGGTAATCCTTGTGGAAGTACTTCTTGAACTGCTTCTAAGTGATCTTACTTTCATTAATGTTCTCCACTTGCTTTAGCTGGTCCCATCACATTGTATCTTTCCTGTGTAAATGGTAGGTGTAAATCTTGGCTTCCAGGTTGGATGAATAGTTATGCAAATGAAAATATCTCCTGAGCCCAAGAAACCATGCTTCAACATCATCTTCCCTTTCTCTTTCACCCTCAAAGGTATGTGGCTTGAGCTTCCTCAGCTCTCCTTGCAAACTATCTACCTCTTGTTTCCTTATTTGGTGTTTGACAAGAGAAACCTCTGGACTTCTTACGTGATCATTCGATGCATAAAAAATTATTTCTGAGTAAGGAGGTGAGTGGTTTCCATGAGCTCTGCTAGCACTTCTGGAATAACCATCTTTTCCACAATCATCCCTTCTTTCATGGCACCTTCCTTCTTCCTCTTGTCTTGATTTTGATCCCTTCTTCATTTATATCTACTACTAATTTAATATCTGAAACAATCAAGCATTTATATGAATTTTCTCTCTCATTAGTCTCTCGTTGTCTTCTTTGTATCTCTGCACTTCCATCTTCAAGCTTCTTACCGTTTCTATTAACGTTTACTGCTCTCACTTTCCCTTACATCCATTGGACTCTATCTCTGAATTACCAACTCTGGTATTCTGGCCTTCAACCTCCTTATCATGACTGGAGGATCCCTATCCTTCTTCCATTTCCTCAATACGCATCCTAAGTAGATGTGTTTAAACCCCTTAATTCTGCAAAATGTGAAAGCAACCATTTTGTTATAAGTATTCATATGATAAACAAAAATTTCCAAACCATGCTATGGGTCTCTTTCTTATTTTTTTGTTCATGGAGATCATATCCCCATTCTCCAAATATAATAGTTTCCTATTATCCTTGGCTGAAAGAGAATTTTATCCTGTGCAGGCGCTTCCTTCAAACCACCTTCCTAGGTGACGACAACTAGAAAGCGTTAAATCCTTCCTTATCACTTTTTTGTCTTGAAGACCACCAATTCAAAACTTAGCACTCCTTCCCTCAGCTCTCAATATGCATATGACCATGCCCATGAATTTTCTCTTAGCTAAAAAAGCGCTTGTCCCGAGCATCGAGACTTCAGAACTTTCAGCCAGGATGGGATCAACGGTCCTCGTCCTCTTTCACGATCAACGATCGAGATCCACTTTAGGACTCCACGCTTCGGGAGTCTCAACTTTCCTCTCTTTCCTCCCGGAATGCTTTTACCCGAAGTTCATGATTTGCTAACAGGTGTCCTCCCACAGATCAATAGTTGTGAATCACTTCGGTTCTTCGGGCTTTGTAAGTTTCAAAACTTTCCTCTTGCACTTTCTCCCGGAGTGATTCGATGTGTATCTTATAGAATCAACAATCAATGTGTACTTCAGCCTTTGGGCCTTCAGGAGTTTTCAACCCAATGCAACCTATCACATATTTCCCCACTGGAGTGCCCAATCTCTAGACTACATGATCTATCACCATGTGGAAAAATAATGGAAGCAGACACGTGGGCCAATCAGGTGGGTGACACGTGTCATGTTCTAACTGACCTTTCAATACTCCAAATTCCAAAAACTTTCTGACATGTAGCACACATCCCATGTGTCCACGTTATCCTAGGTGACGTCCACAAGCCACGTCACTTCAGAAATTCCTGGATCCACATCACCTCTAGGTGACGTCAATGTGCCCCATCACTTCGGCTCTTCGAGCTTAGGGACTTCAGGAGTTTCCACACTAGAACACTTCCAATTCTCCTGAACTTCGATTTCTTGAACCAGCCAAATTGTTTCCATGTGTCTCCCTTATCGAACAACCCAAATTAACCTTGGACTTCGGGACTTCTAAATTTACCACTGCAAGGATCAATGACTATCATTCCTTGAGGCCTTCAGACTTCAAAAAACTCAAAGCTCAACTTTTTTTGAAATGGTTTTATCTGAAGCTCACGATCTACTGATGTGTGTCTCCGATGGATATGCAGCTACAATTTCTTCAGGTCTTCGGATTTCAAAAATCTCAACTTCCAACCTTCGCTTTTCCTCGATGTGCGTGGATTTCATCCGTGTGTCCTCCTGGATCGAACAACTGAGATTCACTTCGGCTCTTCGAGCTTCAAAAATTTCAATTCTCAACTTCTCCACGCTCACTCTTTCCCAGAGTGCTTTCACCCAGAGCACACAATTATTTGACATGTGTCCTACTATGGATCAACGGTCGCCAGCTACTTTGGCTATTCAGAGTTTCGATGATCAAGTACTAGCAAGTCACATCATTGCATGCCTTTGAATTTGTGGGGGCATGCATCAACGATTTGGAGTAACCTTCTTTTCACCCCGCAATTCTCATGATGCTAACACGTAACCCCTTGCTGAAACTGTGGTTTGGATTGTGGGACTGCCTTGGGAAATTATCTCCCATGCAAATTGGTTCCCCGTAATGCCTCTTGTCCATTGATCTCACTCTCCAATGGGATCTGACGGTTGTGACCATAGCCCTTGCTTCCTTTTCATCAGACGACCCTTGTTCACCTGTCCTCCAATCCAATGATCCCCGATATATCCTTATCCTACAGTGCTGATCACTCCCGAATTCAAAGAGGGGCGGTCTCTGACGTTCTATCTCCTGCGTAGATTTTGCAACACCATTCCTCCTGATATTTTCAACTTCATAGTCAGAATTCGATCTCAACCCTGAGACTCTGACCAACAAACACAGCCCATACTGGCTCAGTTTTTCAACCAGAAGCTCTGATACCAAACTGTAACATACCCAGCCACCCACAGGCTAGGGTATGCTACCTTCAATCCCACCCTTGGACTTCATACTCTTACTGGTACCTTATTTTTTTAATAAGGATGCATAAGATAAAAGATTTAACAACTTGCACATCAATATCCATCAAGCATGCATAATCTAAGATTTAGTTAAATGATAATTAAAATACACAACGAAATATATTCATACACAGATAATAATATTACAACAAAGAGAACTTATATTTATAAAAAGGAGACACCAACTGGTTGCAAACCAAGGACATTCCACCCAACCATAGACACCCCCGCTCCAAATCTCAATAGCAGTGTCACCCCCGAGCCAAGGCTATGAATCGACAATGATGGTTCCAGAGTGTACTTGGGTTCCCAAACCAGTTAACTCTCAATCTCTCACAGGTTTCCCAGCACCCACAACAATCCAAGAACCCATCTCTCTTCCACCCAGCCTGTACCACCTAAGAGAATAGACCTCCACCCTTCTCTACCACGTAGTCCCTTAGACAATCCTTCTCCTTTTTCCAGGGCCTCCAACACAACTGGTGCAGAATCTCAATGATGGAACTCTCAGGACTTGTAGTTGTGAAAAAAACAGGGAACAAAACAACGCATCTCAGACATGTAGGACTCCAGTCATGACTAGATCACACCAAGGACCGCTACAAGCCACCATATCATGGCTAATTCCTTAGTAGTTTGGTTCCCCTTTCCCAAGCCAAGACGCGGATGAGGATGGATAAATGAATGTGTAAGTGGGTGCATGAAAGGGTGCGAGGGAAAGAATGGTACGAATGAAGGAGTGAAGGGGCAGACGAGCCAATGACCAACCCCACAATCAGACCAAGGATGGGTTTAAATATTTTTGTGGGGAATCAAGAACCTCCCGACCTTCCCCAATAAGATCACGTAATTGATCCTCTCCCTTAGGAAAAAAGGGTAATTAACATAGGAATAAACATTTATCCCCTCAAGCCCCCTCTCTTGTGGAATCATAGCCCCCTATAACTCTAGTCCTTGTCCATCTAGCAGCCAACGATGTGTTTATTATTACTAATGATCAACACATTACATTTATTGGGAATAATGTCCCTTTAATAATTGTTTGGGCACCCAGGCCTCTTAGCATTGTAACAATACATTAATTAAAATGGGGTTCAAAACCTGGGGTGTTACAATATGGGCATGAATTTCATCCTTTATGGAACCAATAAAAAATTTCCCGAAGAAGGAATTTTTTATTCCCTCCATTATGAAATCCAAGTGCTCAAAGGAAGTGATAAAGTCTTTCACTATGCTAAATTGTTTCAACTTGGTCAAATGGCCTAAATAGTGGGTGTTAGTGTTAAAGTGTTCATAAATATATGCTACAGATTAGGTCCAAGCAACATACCCATGACGTGCATTTTGACACCATTTCCATAATGGCCAAAATTTAGGATCTAGATATATGACAACATAATGGAGTTTGGATAAATCATGAGTAATTCCATGTAAAGAAAAATAATGCTCCATTTGGGTGACCCATCCCATGGGATTGAAACCATCAAATTTATTGACCTCAACTCCAGGAAGATGGGGGTCATAATGAAATGGGTTTGAATGAAAGGCCATAGTATGGGAGGAGTCAACACCATCTACTTGGGAGGTTTTTTCAGGAAAGAAAGGGTCCTGGGATCAGTTAAACAACTGGTTGAGAGTGGCATTGAGGGTGTCAAATTTGTCTTCTAATTGGTTAAATTGATTGCCAACTTTGGAAAACTGAGTCTGGAGTTGTTCCTCAAAATGGTAAAACTAGGCATTTTTTTTGTTCGATTTTATCCTACGATTCTTGGGTGCTAGTGGCGGCAATGTGGGAATTTGGGGTGCCTAGAATGGGTAATGGGTCCAGAGAAAAAAGTCGGATAAGTTATATATAGAATTGTGATTAGGGTGAAAATGTAAAGCGAATGGGATAGGTGTCCAATAAGGATGTCAGTAAGGGTGGGTGGGAACACAAAAAAAAATTCATATAAGTGATAGGTTCCATGATGATCATGGAAAATGGTGAATCTAATGGGATAGTTCACAAATAAGGGTTGCAAGAAGGGGATTGGGTCCACAAAAAAATTGATTAAAAATGATAGGTACCACGGTGATTGGTGCGAAGAGAAGAATTCAATGGGATAGGTCCCTAATAATGGTGAAAGTAGGACCACTATAATTTTTTTCTCTCCTATAGAGTTATACTCCAACTTGAAGAATGTAATAGTGACAAAGTGCCCAAATTATTAACAGGAAAAATTATGTAGGAATTCTGCGACTAGAATGAAGAAGACAGGGTTGGATTGTAATCAATCTCACCTATTCCTTTTTTGTTTTGATTCTTTCCCAAAGGTTAAGATTTTCATGGTTTCTACAGACAAGGGTTGGTTATGTTCTATAACTCTCAGATATACGTGTGAGGTTGCAAGATAATAATTGGCCCAATATCTCAGGGAATCAAATAAGGAGGCTCAACCACATCGTTATTCACACTATTCAACTAGAGAGTATCTTCCTCAGTGTTGTTATCAGTGTCACTATAGCAGTCAGGAGGTTGATCATATGAGCTAGAGGTGGTTTCAGGAGACGTAGGGGCCTCCCAATATACCTGATAGTATGTGGGAGTGATGACCATGTATAGATTATGGATGATGTGATACTACTTGAAGGGTATCAACAAGGGTTACACAGGTTTCCAAGAAGGTGAAATGTGTGTTTCTAAGTAACCCCCTGAAATTGTTTGTATTTCCTACGTGTAGTCTTCCACACCGTAGTTTTACACATTGAATGATATATCTTTTTTCTTTAAATATTATGATAGTATAGGTATCTACTCTTAAAAAAATTCCCACAGTTTCCATAGAGGAAAGTGATTTGATACCACTTGTTTGGTACCAAATGTATTATAAAGAGAAGAAACTAGAAATATAACAACAATTACAACAGGAACAACAAAATGTAGAGAACAAAGCACTAGAAATGCTACTTTTATTGATAGAAAGTAATGTTCACTTGCCTCTTCTAGTCAAAACCCCACTATATCATTACAATGATGGTCCTTGTCATCCCTAATTCTGCTGCAATTGAATACTCAACTCTTCTAGTGAAAAAATCGACCCCTTTCACATAGTTTCATCCTAGCTTTCACAAAAATCATCCCAACAATGTAAAAACAACCCCAACAACAATAAATCGACCCAACAAGAACTCTATTTCATCCCATCAAAGGATTCCACCCCAATAGAGATAACATTAGCCCAACAAGAATAAACTCAGCCTCAACCAGTCTAAAATCCACCCAACAAGAAGAAACTTTCCCTAACATGAAAAGAACAGATCCATCAAGGGAAAACTCATCCCCAAGCAACTAAAACTCATCCAACAAGACTAAATCTACCTAAACAATGAATAACTCGACCCCCAAAGAAAAGGTTCAACCCAACACTTGAGAAAAACAACTTGCACACAATATCTTCTCCTCCCTCCACATTAAACTCGGTCTCCACAGACAAATTGAATTCTACGAAGAAAAATAAGCTTTCAATGAGATACTTATCCACATTGAAGCATAATGAACAAATATGAATGATCCTTCCTCTATGATTTTTTAGGGTGGATAGTTTCACCACCGAAGCTAGTCCCAAACTCCTCTAAGGTTTTTTGTCCCAAGATTAAAATCCAAAAGATAATATCTCAATTTCTATTTAGAAATTAAAAAATTCATAATGAGAGAGGGTGCCCTCATTATCCTTTTATTTCCCCATTGAAACTTTTTGGACCCTTTTACCCTTTTAATAAAGTAAATTGAATTTATAAACTCAAGTCACTTAAAACACCCTTCTAATTAATTTCTCAATGTCACTTTTTAAAAAGTTACTTTTTCTACCCCAATGACATTAAATAATCAACTAATACCATTTTTCCACTGACTATATCCTGTGGAAATAACTTGGGATATTACTTCAATATCCTGGAGGGATCATTTGGAAAGGGAAATTACATTCCTCCCTTCCTAATATTGCTTTTCCTCAAGAAACTACAAACATGGATGCTGAAAAATCTTCTCACTCTCCCATGTGGCATCCCCTACCGACCAATATATCCACATGATACGATACTCCCTCATCACTCTTTTCCTCAATCTCCCCTCCTGGACATCCAAAACCTTCTCAGGAGTCAACATCATCCGTCCCTTCTCATATAGTGGTGGTGAATCTGTGGAAGTGGTAACTTGTGGACTTGACACAAAGAATACTACAAATTTGGATACCCTTTCGCAACTCTAGCTCATAAGATACCTCTCCAACTCTCTAAATAAACTTGTAGGGACCACAAAAGCATGGCCTCATGCTGTTAGAAACACCTCTCCTCAATGGAAATGGTCTATGTGGATGGACCCTCAAGAAAACCATGTCCCCAATATCGAAGTTATGCTCCACCATCTGCCTATCTACATTCATGCTATGTTGAATTTGGGTGGTCTGCAAACTATCATGAGTGGTGTCATGACATTGCTCACCTAAATGTAACCATGCTATCCAGGACCTAACATATTCATGTATATACCTCTCAAACCGTTGGTTCACCATATCTGCATGACAATCCATCTAAGGATATAAACTAGTACTGGAATTCAAACCTGTGCCTACAAATCTAAACCACTACTTCCAATATGCGCTAGTAAACCTGTTGTCCTGATCACTAATAATTACTCTAGGATTTTCATAAACTCTAAGCATATCCCAAATAGATAGCTCTGTCACCATTGCTTCCCCATACTATGAAGAAATCATCGAAAAGTGCATCAACATCGATAATTTATCAATCCTTGCGCACATACAATTTGCAATCTCCACCCTCGAGAAACATGTGAAGCAATCTAACAACATACCCTCCCACCTTTTCATTGAAATGGGAAAGGACTACATCAACCCTATTGGATGAGTGTGCCACAAATTTCTATACAAACAAGTTGTACACTCCCCCATATGTCTCAACACAATGTCTGCAAATTCCCTCCAATCAAACATCTCTTGGATCTTCCTGTAAGTGGTAAAGTCACTAGGGTCCCAAAATAGCCTATAATATGTGAATCAACCTCTAACCATAGAGCTAATCTGCAAGGTGCTAACACAAGAATCCACCTAAATTCCCTTGATAAGCTAAGAAATCTTATGTTGTAGAAAATCAATCGACTCCTCAGAAGACCACTCCTCCAAGCAACCAATCCTATGCGCCACACGAGTAGACTATGGAAATAAAATATTTTCCATGTCATATGTATCAGTTGTTGAGTTGTTAAACAATGTAATACTAGGGTCCCAAAATAATATCCATGAAGAACTGTCATGATGAAGTTGCAACCCTCTGATCATAACCATCTCATCACCATAATCCAAGTACGCTTTCCCCTCTTAGGCTCTAAGGTTTAAATCCCCGAAAGGACTAAACTCACTATCTGAGATCATGTCTCACCAAGGAATATCAATGAAATCAAAGCATGCCAACTCACGGATAGACTCGATCATGGCTATCGTGAGGGAATATCTACCTCACCATGTAAAACAAAGCTCAACAAATCCTCTCATAAAATCCCCACAATGAAATAGACCAATCTCTGAAAAGACCCTATTGATCATCCTCATCATATGAAGCAGTATATCGGTTCCATTACTGTCAGGATCCCACCATCAAATTGGAAGTCCATCACTCCCAATTCCTATTGAAATATCCTCTCATGCACTCTGAGTGCTGATCACATGGTCCAAATGAAAGAATTTTGTCATGGAAAAAATTCCCTCTGTCTCATCCAACTGGCTCCATAGATTCTCTCATATCCTATTGTATACCATGAGGGAATCAAATAAGAAAAATAGATGCCTCTACCACTGCTTACAAGACCAGAGAGTGACTACTGCGTTGGTCAACCCCAAGGGCATGACCAAGAACTAATAATGAATTTGGGAAGAAGAGATGCTAGTATCATTCTCCCTGTCCCTCATTTGATTATATCCCAAATGAAGATTGATCATCAAGGGATATACTACTCTCTGAGTCTCAATGTTACACATAAAAATGCCACACTTAAGTGTCTCACCCTAAGTGTCCCAAGTGTTGCAAGTGTCGCAAAGTGTTTTATGCACCTTAATAAGTGTCTCATGCACTTTTTCAAGTGTCACAACTCATTGACACCATGAAAGACATTTTCCATGATCCCTAAGTTATGTTGGAGAAAGAAACCCATCATTTCAAGGCAAGAAACATGCTTTTCACTTGGAAATTGGACCATTGTTTGATAATTTATGAAGGGTGACGCACCCTGGCCATGTTGGGGGAGCGCCAACTCATAGGGTGGAACCCCCTTGGAATTATTTAGGGAGTTTTAGTGGTGCTCTATCTCTAACTCAAAGGTAGTGCTAGTTTGGTTCGAGGAAAATATGGAGAATCTCGCCTTCTATTAAGGGAAAAATATCAAGAGATGAGGTTGTTTTGGGTATAATCATATCCTATGGAACCATATTGGGATCAAATCCCAAATCATGGATTCATATCCTCAACCAATTCCCTTATTATCTCATGGATGTTGAATATCCCAATTCTATAAATTGAAGGCATTTCCAAGGCGAAAGGGGGAAGATTTCAGGTGTCAAACCTTTGATCCTGAGAGAGGGAAATCCATTGAAGCATCAAAATTTTGATCTCAATAATTTCATGGAAAGGATAGATGAGGAGAGTTTGGAGAAGATTGCAGTGACATCAACTTGGTTTTTAAGTGCCTTCTTTTGGCTTTCCACTAATATTAACTTTTCCTATTCCTTTCATTATGATTGCTCATTGTAATGTCTATGCTTAAGTCAAATCAGGTATAGATAGATATGTTTTATATAATCACATAGAGTAGGAGAAAGGATTTATTTTTTGTTCATCATAGGTCCCGAATCGCACTACAGAGCTTGGTTTTCAAACCTGAAGTTTGGAGCATCAAGGATAAAGATCGAAATAAGATACATAACATTCTTTCTTTCTCTCATTTCGACTAGTTATGAACTAGATCTATAAGGAAGGTAGAAACCATTTTTTTACTTATGTATTTGGACCAAATAAGGGATCTTGGTCCAAAGGGGAGCTTAACCTGTCCACGGGGTAATATTTATCATAACAGAAAAATGGCGACTCCACTTAGGAAAGACTTTGACTAGTCTTTCAATTGGTTCGTCTTGAATACTTGATTGTGATTAGACACTTATTGTTTGATTCTTGATTCTGATTTTTCCCCATTTACTATTCTTTATTGAAGAGTTTATAGAGGCATTGATTGAGTCTCTGTTGAGTTTAATATTTGTTGGAATCCTTTTTTAATCTTTTTCAGGACCAACACCCCCCTTCAGTGGCTACCTGGGCACCACTGGTTAGACTGGTGCTCCCGCTTATCCTTCTAGGGAGCTCCATAGTGCTCTATATATTTGATGGAATGAGCTTCACTCTCTCCATTTTGGTGGTTTTATGAGGTTTTGTCTTTCTTTTCTTGGTCTGTTGTTTGGAGGCTTTTAGACTAGACTCTCCTAATCTGTCTTTGACTTTGTTTTGATTGAGAAATTGATATTCATCAATCATTTCCTTTTTTTCCTTTGATTTTTCAAACTTCTCCTAGTTGTGAAATTGTATGGTCCCATTGGGTTAACAAGATCCCCTAGTTCATCCTATCTTTCATTTGTATGATCTTCATCTCGCAAATTTTTCATATTTCTTGATTGTTTGGAAGTTTTCATCAACTAGAGTTTGCAAAGGTTGTTTGGTATTGAGCTCGTTTTGTGTTCATTGAAAAATCTCTCTTTTTTAATGATTAGGGCTCTCTTTTTTACCGTAAACCAACCTTGAATACTGATTCTTGTTGCTCATTTTTTTAGGATTCCCAAGAGTAATTGTTTTTTTTCTCTGTTACATGATTTGGGTATTTGTCGACCTTTTTGACTGCATTTTTGTTTGATCTTATTTCTTGCTTCCTGTCTCTTTGTGTCAAACATTGATTCCTATCTTTCCATTTGAAAGTAGTGAAGCATTGAATCTTTTTGCGTATCTCATTGCATTGGATCAAACAAAAAAAAGTTTGCATTCTAGTTTTTGGTTGGTGCATATTTGTGGTTTGCATTTGGTAGATTGCATTGGGCTTATACTATTGAGAATGGAAAAAATAATATTATCCTTTCCGTAGTTAGCATTCGTTGAATTTGAAAATTTTCATTTCATTTTAATTTTGCATGGTTTTAAGAGTCAGGTCACCATATCATCAGTGGCACCTCCATACCCGTGAGTAAACAAAGAACCATAAAATTAAATCATTAATTAAAATCCATCAAGAGAATTTTCTTTCTAGGGTTTTGTAAACCTACATTAGATTGGTTGTAGGGATTTGGAGTATTTGGTGAGGATAACTCTCCAAAGATAACAAAAAAACACAGAATACTACAATAGGGAGATAAATCCATTTGCCACATCACTATCCAGGCCAACCCTTC
Organism: Picea mariana; assembly: GCA_032191745.1. NCBI lineage: Eukaryota > Viridiplantae > Streptophyta > Pinopsida > Pinales > Pinaceae > Picea > Picea mariana. Next base: position 48,586 of record JASDQU010506818.1, read on the forward strand.
TCATACAAGGGTCAATGATGAGCTCACATTAGGGCCAGTGGAGTAATTAACTCTTCTTCATTGGTCTTGGTGGAGTGGTTTTCATTTATTACAAATGGTGTCGTTAGACACTTGGGGATCATTTGGGATGTTCACACCTCGATCAGAGGAACCTATGAAGGGGATTTCGGATTTTGTTCCTGCCCTTGCGTGTATACCCAAATGTCTACTATTTTCATATGCTATGTTGTTGTAAGTGGTAACCTTAGTGGCCATAGTCTTTAGGGATCATACACAATGTGAAGACGAAGGGGAAAGTCTTTGTTGTACTTGGAATGGACGTTGGTCAAACTTACTCGTGATACTTGGAGGGTAAGCCATGGTTTTTCCGTGTGGAAACTTACACCACGGTGTAATTATGTTAAGCACATCATCAACATAACTCTTCCACCCACTATATCTCAACCCCTTCCTATATTTATCCTGTGACATTGGATTTAATAACCAACTCGTGGTTTCATTGTGGGAAGGTTTGTTTGTCCATTTTCTTCCGAGATTTTTTAGTGTGTGTTATTTGTTTTCCCTAGAGGACCTTAGGTTGAATCAATATTTATTACATTAGTTCCTGGAAGTACTAATGAAATAACCCCTTCTCCCAATGAATGTTTTGTTTTTATTTCTTTTGAAAACATTGGTCCTCCTTATATTGCCACACTGAGTCTTCCCAGACTCACTATCAGGTTATCACTATGGTTGTTTTTCACTCTGGTAATCTCGAATAATCCCAATTATTCGAATGAAATAACCTCAACCCAAGAACATGTACCTCATATTTACCCTTCACCTTCTTCATCAGTTCCATCTTCTTCCCGTTTTTCTCCTTTGCCTAGTGAAAGATCTGAACCTAGTAACCAGGTGGATAAGAAGAAGAAGAGAAGGAATATTAAGAAGAATAAAAATAAGCAAGGGGCCAAACTTCCAACCACTGCATGACATGTTGGAAGCAATCAACTAGTTACTGTCAATCAGGTTGGGAATATTGATGAGGTTCACAAGCCTACCAAGACAACTTGAAAACCCAAATTCTGTTGTAGGATTTGTAAGGGTGACCACCTTCTTAAATATTTCCCTGGTACTCCTAAGGTTTTAGACATGTGGTCCATGAATTTTGAACAACTCATGATATCATCAACTATAGGTCATAATGGTAAAAATATGTCAACTAGTGAAAATAAGGTTCGGGAGAAGAAACGTAGATTCAAATTTCCTTGTAGGTTATGCCAAGGAATTCATCAAAGTCATATTTTCCCTCATATGGATGAAGCCTTGAAATTGTTGGAAGAAATAACTATTTCCCAGCCACAACTTCCAATTGCTTATTGTAATCTCTCTCATGACCCACCATTGGTTTCTAAAGTGATCGATATGATTCCATCATCCATTGATCCCTCTCTTCCCTTGAAGAGTGAAGATAAAGTGGCTGATCTATTTCCTTCATTGCTCGATCCCACTCTTCCTGTGAAGAGTGAAATCCATGTGGTTGAACCGAGTGCATCATTGGGTGATCGGTCTCTCCATTTAGAGAGTCACACCCACCAAGTGATTGATCTGATCCCATCATTTGTCGATCCCGCTCTCCTGTTAGAGAGAGAGGTCGATACCGCTCATGTTTTCTTGTAAATATCGATTCTACCATACAAGAGAGAATTTATCCTCCTATTGTTGAACCCCCTCCAAGTAATGAGGCCATTTGTTTCTATTGGCATGGGCTAACCAGACCTCATCTTAATTCCTATGTACCTTTCCAAATCATTGATCAATTTTGTGATAGGAGTGACCCTCATACTATCGTAGAGGAAGGTTCTTCCGTTAGTATTCTATCGTCAACTTCTTGGAAAGCTTTGGGTTGTCCACGACTTATGTCAATCACCCAAAATTTGTTATATTTTAACAAATGAATCACTCAACCTTTAGGGATCCTTCCTCAATTACCCATTACTTTAGGAAGGAAAACCATCTATATTGACGTTATGTTAGTTCACGACCCTTTGGATTTTTATTTTATCCTTGGGTGAGATTATTTCTAAGCCATGAAATCTATTGTGTCCACTATCTTTCAAGTGATATGTTTCCCTTATAATGGAAAAATTGTGACTATCGATCAACTTTAATTTGTTTATCCTCATTTGACTTCCATCTACCCACCTTCCCTAAATGGTCCTTATGTGCAAGTGGTATCACCCCCTCCATAGGTTAATTATATGGCAACATGTCCCATTCCTTCAGCTCCAGATGAGGCCTCTTTTGACTTAGATCTGGTAGTTAACATGGTGATCTCTTCAATAGGGATATAAGAGTATGATATCCTTACCCCTATTGTGGCCCTTGATATATATTCCTTCCAGAGAATTGTTCTTCCATCCAACGAATATCTCTTGGAAGCCATGATTGAGGTATGCCCCTTGACATGTATTCCTTCTAGAGCAGTATCCTCTTGGAAGTAATGATCAAGAATATGTTTCAAGATTTTTTTTTTTTATGTGTCAAGCTTGTTAAAAAATGAAACATAGGTATGGGAATCGAACCCAAAGGTTACGAGCGTAGTTCATTGTCTCTATCAAGCTCATTAAAAAATGAAAAATACCCCCCTCCATTGGAATTGAGTCTTCCTCAGGATCGAATACTTGAACCTTCTTTTCCTCTGCCTAGCAAAAATATTCTTATTAGTAGCCAGATGCCTAAACGAGGAAAGAAGAAGAGTCGATGGAGAAAAAGATGCTTGGCGGGAAAGTCTCCATCCTTTGGACACCATGCTGGAGGGAAGACACTATATTCTACCAAACAAGTTGAGGAAAAAATACCTCTAGAGAGACACACTGCTAGGAGTGATCCTCGCTTGGGGGTCGTTCCCATCGTAATATAGTATTATTTTCTTGAACAAGCTCGGTATTTGGTCATTCTCATGATCGTAAATACATGAGAATAGGTTATGAAGATCAATATGTGTTCTTTATTGTGATTTTTAATACACGAGAATAGGTTACCGAGTATACTTTTATCTCATTTTCAGACTCATAAAAGCTATACCAAAAAGGAACTCTTTGGAGTTTCCTTTAATCTCTTTTTAGACTCCCTAAACATGAAAAGATTTTTGAGTGAGATTTCTTTCTTTCACAATTGTTAAAAGGGTTGAAAGGGCGTCTTTCAAGTGGTATTTTATCTCTTTTTCGGCCTTGCGATGCTAATTACGAAAAATGAATACTCAAGTCAAGCATGACTAGAAGAGTTCCTCCTTGAATTGTTTTACACTTTTTTTGGGCTTGGGAGACTAAATTTATGAAAAGTCACACATGGAGTCGTCTTTAAGTTCTTTTCAGACTCTCTAAACATGAAAAACCACTAAGTTTACCTTCTTTGGTATTGTAAAATTATGCATTGAAGGTCCTATGTGGGACCAATCCCCAGGACCCATACAAGACCGAACCCCTCCTTCTTCAAGTTTGTTAAACATATGTCGAGTGAAGAGTTATATCGAGCATTTGTTATCCTCCTCAATATCATTAAAAAACAAATAGGTACTCACCAATCATGGTGGGGGTAAAATTGAAAGAAGTGGGTCAAGTTCTTTGGAATCCATTATGGAAGTTATTATTGTCGCTCTTGAACATGGCACATGTTTGTGTCTCATCTTATAGTTGGGTAATATTCTTGTCTATAACTCATACCAATTCCATGTGTCATTATAATTTTTTGTTCTAGTCGAAGAGTGATCTCATTATCATCACATTATGTTCTTGGTACTCATTGAGTCAATGTTGCCAAGTCGTTTGTCATTCCTCACAATATTCAAGGGAAGTTTCACCTCAAACCATCCATCCACAATATTACTAGTTTCCATTCTTGTGTCAGTCCATACTCATTTAATCCACTATCTTACATCACTTCCCTGTGTCATTTTCATGTCGATGATGAGGGATACATCATGGCCCTCCTTCTACGAGTTTGTTCCTGTCGACTTCAACACATTATCTACGAATTAGACTTAGAAACAAATTAGTACCTTGGAACCTGCATGCCTTAATGGCGGGACCCCTCACTTCCAATAGTAGGTTTACACCATTGACCTATGATCATATGATTCCATTAATGTTTGACCTCATCTCATTTATTCATGTTCATTGGAATGTACTAAAGGTACCTTGGGAATCATTGCCATCATAAGTGATTTCATTCTCACTTGTTAATGATATACCTCAATGATCGATAATCAAGAAGATTCTACCATGTTTGACATCAAGTCATATATTCACGCGGCTAGAATCGTACCATCTTCGGATACGGATGAAGACCCTAGTTATATCATTTGAACATGTAAAATATTCTAGTACAATCTACATGATGGAAATTTTACTGATACATATACTTCCACATAGATCCACATTGTATTGATCTATGGCTATGGTTTGTCATCACATAGCTCCACTGTGTATTTTTCGTGGTTGTGATCAATTCAAGGCCTATTTAGGATATTACATCAATATCCTGGAGAGATCATTAGGAAAGGGACATTATAGACTTGTTCATATAATTAAATAGGCCTTGTTAACTAATGACATCCTTTATTAAATAAAAAATATAGTATTCTACCTATGTGATGGGTTAGGGAGGTTAGGTCCCTAACATGATTAGTTAGTTAGATAATTACTGCATGGCCAATTAACTAGGACTAGGTGGTAGTTCACTCCAATGTCTGTTAGTGAGTCTTCCCATCTCTCTAGATCACTACTATGGTGCATTAGTTACTCATGTAGCCTATATCTATTGTAAATGATTCACTCTTTGAGAGTAGAGTATAGTTAATACAATTCATCCTTTTTGTCTCCTCTATTCTATCTCTCTCTCTCTCGCAAGTTTGTGTGCCTTTTCTACTAGCTAGGTTCACTGTGAAAACTTCACAAGGAGAAGATAAAACCAATAAAGTCTTGAAGAGGATGGGAAGGAATTTTCCATAAATGCACACAATGATATGGCCATTTGAACTCTATTCGATCATTTCTCTTCAGCTAAGGAGAATCTTTAGTATCTCAAGGATGTTTTTATCATTATTTTTTAGATAAGGAAAGTATTAAGGAGAATGTAGTGAAGTTTTATATGAAGGAATCCTTGGAATGATGTAGTGGAAAGCAGTACTAGAAGTTACAACAAAATATTTTATCCTTTAAGGAGGTGTTCTAAGAAACTTAGGGGATTCCATATAAGTCAGAGATTGAACATGATATTTAGTTGTTGATAGAATCACCATTTCCAAACATTGGGCTATACAGGCAACCCATCATAGAATAAAATGAAGTGAAGAAACAATTACAATAGTTTTTTTAGTAGGGAGCCATTTGTCCCAGTATGTCGTCTTGTGGTTCACCCATCATTATGGTGCCAAAGAAGGATAGAAGCTAGAGAATTGACACTCATCACTAAGCCTAGAAAAAAATCACCATCAAGAATAGATATCCTCTAGAAAGTATTAACAACTTGTTGGATCAGTTGAAACAAGAAAATTTTCACACTAATATGGACCTCAAATCAGGATACCACCAACTAATAATCAAAGAAGAAGAGACACGGAAGACAATTTTCAAGATAAGGCAAGGTTTGTATCATTGGTTAGCGATGTTTTTCATTTTATGTAATGAACCTATGGCTTTTATTATATTGATGAATGACATGCTACATCCAATTATTGACTCATTTGTAATAGTGTACCTGGATGACATACTAATCTTCAGTAATACATGGCAAGAACATGTCTCACATCTGGCATGGGTATTAGAGCCATTGAATAAGAATAAACTAATTACAAATTTGAAGAGTATGATTTTAGGAAGGAGTCCCTGATCTATCTTGGAAACATAATTGGTGGAGGAGAGTTGAGAGTGGATCCAAGAAAGATTGAAACCATAATCCAAAGGCCTATTCCCACTAGCTTGAAAGAGGTTAGAAGTTTTATGGGAGTATATCAATACTTGAGGAATTTCATCACATGCATTTTAGCATTACCAACACCACTTTCATGCCAAGAATGCAAAGAGAAATATTTTTCATTACGAAAATCCACAATAAATCATTTGTATACTTGAAGAAGAAGATAAGCAATGCTCTAGTCTTATCCATGCCCAACTTACAATAGCCATTTGGACTAGAAATGGATGAAAGTGACCATATATTAAGGCAATTATTGTGCAATGAGGAATATTGACATGTTACCATTTAGAGTTGTTTCATGGAGCAGTATTTGACTACCCCACGTATGATAAAGAGATATTTTTTGTTGTGAATTTCATGAAGAACTAGAAGCATTAGCTCCTAGAAGAAGATGCCATAATATATTTTTATCATCAAGCCCTTCAATACCCACATTTTCAAAGTAAAATGAGGCAAGTGAGGCATTACAAGTGGTTGATATACTTGTAGAATTTCCACCTACTAATCAAATACGGGAAATGAGCTACAAATAAGCTAGTAGACTCACTTTCACAACCCCCACTAAAGAATATTGTAGTAGTTGGTGTGATAGTTTATCTTTAGGATTTCACTCATGACATGTTGAGAAAAGGTTATCACGAACAAAAATATTCTAGAGCAATATAGAAACAAATAAAGGAAAGAATTTCCACTAGCATGGAAGGAAAGGAATAATACCTCTGGGATGGGCTACTATACAAATTGGCCAGGTTGTGCATACCACACGATAGAAGTATTTTTTGATGAGTGAAGGTCACACTTCTTGGATTGCTAAATATTTTGGCATGATGAAGATTTTGGAAATTTTACAAAGGTAGGTGTATTGGCCAAAAATTCAGTAGCAAGTGGTCATATTTTTTAGGGTTTGTGTCGTGTACAACACTAGTTATCCGAGAAAGAGAAATATTTTCCTATACATGTCATTTCTATCACCTAGTAGGCCTTGGGAGAGCATATCCGTGGAATTTGTTAGATATTTTCCCATGTTTTATAGAGGCCATGGCTACTTGTTTTTCATGGTAGATCACTTTAGCAAGATGTGTGTGCTCATTTTGTCCAAGAAGATTATAAATAGATAATAATTAGTTGATTTATTTTACAGTCATGTTTGGGTACATTGTAGGCTGTGGAGGTTCGTCATATCTGATTGAAATAGCAGGTTCTTGGATATATTTTGGAAAATAATTTGGGAAAGAATGGATACCAACCTTAGCTATTCAATGACATTTATTCCTCAAACAAATGGACAATTGGAAGTTTTTAATTATACATTGGTACAATTTTCGAGAGGGTGCAATAGAAAATATCCTAATACATGGGACAAGTAGTTTCTATACATCCTAACTCATATGGTTGAGCACTTCATTCTTCCATGTGCAAATCACCTTTTGAGAGTTTCTTCGAATATTTACCTCCCTCACCATTTGACATTGTGTATGGACAATAGAATGGAAAAGTAGAGTTGCAAGGATATAGGAAGAATGTAGGAGCATTTGTGGAAAGGATCCAATATATACATTAAAAGGTATAGAATCATCTTAAGAGTAGCTAGTAGTAGTATAAATCCAAACATGACTAGAATAGAGAAGATCAAATGTTTCATTTTAGACACAATGCGTGGATTTACCACTATAAGGAGCACATGTAAGGAACAATGAAGAAAATCAAGGCCCACAAATATAGATATTTCGATATCATTGAGTAGGTGAATGAGAATGCCTTAAAATTGAGGCTTCCTCCTTGCATGAAAATTAGTTTTAGTGGTGAATGTAGAGTATATGACGCTATTTGGGCCCTTCATGTTTTGTTGATGAGAGGACCATTGTGTTCTTCCCACAACTGAATCCTTTACAAAACAAACTCTAGAGGAAGGAATGGGAAACTCATAGAGGAAAACAAGATACCATGGAGATTGACCTCAAAAGATAAACTCCTAGAATAGCAAAGTGGTATTATAGGAACCAAATTGAAAGAATGTTCCATCACTTGTCCTTGAAATATTTTGGGGACCAAAAAACTCCCAACAAGGTGGTGTCATTTGAATTGTATCTACAAAAAAATATGATTGGCTATTGACTCATGTTCTATGAGGGTCAAAAAAAAATTAAGATCCAAAATTATGGATGAGGTATGAGATATGGTCAATGGTGCAAAGGGCCCATTTCATTGTGACTGGTGTTGACACTTGCACTAAAATTGTACTCTTAATGTGAGAACAAGAAAATTTAAATTATGAAAAATAAGAGAATGAAAAAAAATGAGAAAAAAAATGTGATTATTAAAAAATGAAAAATTGAGAAACTAATAAGGCTTCCATTTATTCATTGTTGCACTATTCTAATGATTTCTTAATTCTATTTGGTAATATGGTGTTTGGTGAAGCCACATACACAATACTTTTGATGGACACACATAGCGATTTACTAATTCTATTTGGTAATATGGTTTCTGGTGAAGCCACATACACAATAAAATATAGCTTCTGATAGACACACATAGCAAGAGATTGACCCTTCCATAAATAAGTTGTACAGGGCCGAGTAGCCCATGTCCATATTCAAGAGGCCATGCAACTAGTTACTAGCGTACATATAATTCCGTTGGACATGTGTTGATTGTGGAACTATACCAGGCATTTGAGAGGTTAACTTATAACTTAATTAATTGTTCATTCCTCCCTTTGTGTTCATATTCTTCTTTTGGCATAAAATAGATCATATAATTCTCCATATGCTCATGACGCTCTTGATATATCTATATATTAATTATTTGTGTATACTGGAGTGAGAATTGGAAACTTCACATGGAACTTGGAGGTGGGAAGATATTAAGACGAGGTAATGATGATTGATACTTCTATCATTGTACTTGAATGATACCAACAATACTGGAATGGGTGAGGTAATGATGATTGATACTTCTTTTCAAACTGATGGTTATCATTGTACTTGAATGATACCAACAATAGTGGAATGGGTGAATTCTTGAGTCAAATGCAATTAGATTGATGTAATATAACCACGTGAATCTAGGTTTGGGTTCATTTTTTAAAATCCAAATATTACATAGAAGCATAATGTCAGCAGAAGTTATTAGTAGAAATTTACAATTTAGATGTGATATTTCCTATTAATTTTTTTTTTGCAGAATTAAAGGTGACCTACAATATTTTAAATTTAGATGAATCAATAAACATGATTATCTTGGAAATGACCAAGGAGGTATGCCCTTCTAGCCTAATTATAATGGGTTAACATGTCACTTTGTAGGAATTGAATCTTGGTTGGGAGGAGAACAAATATTCCTCCCAACCACCCAAGCTAAAACTCTAGACATTAAATTTTGAAGGACATGGAGGTGGGATTTGATCCACTTATGTGTACATGGATCATGAAACCATATTTAATATAATATGTTTAGATGTAGCAACATGTTTTACCACTACCTCAATGTAACCCATGGCTCCAATAAAAGACCTCATGGGAAATGAACCTTTCCTAATGGTGGAAGAAATGAAATGTACATTATTAATGTAGTTTTAAACTTGCAAGTGTAATAATTTGTACTCCATTTATAAGCACTTGAAGAATGTGATTCTCATTCTATAAAATACAATTATTTTTTTAGAGAAAAATAAATAATAAAATATTACTAGGAAGGGGAAGAATATCATCCATCATATGTATCATTAAGCATATTGTTGTCCTCTTCTTATCCCATATCTCCATAGACAATAGGATAATTTTAAGAATGGATTTTTTTCTTAAAATGTAGAAACCTTGAGAAATCTTGCTAGTCTTTAATATGCAAACTATAAAATGTTTGGTAATATTTTTGTAAAAAAATTCAAACTTATAAGGATCTTATATAATTTCTATAAAAGCTTGGTCATTTTTAAGAGAAAAAAATGGAAATTGGTAACATTGTTTTTGGAAAAACAAGGGCTGCAATATTGGAGTCAAACAAGGTTGTCCCTTATCCCCTACCTTTTTTGGCACATACATTGAAAAGTTAGAACATTGTTTGGAAGGTCATGATTATTAAATCCAATAAGATCACTCATGATATATTCTTATATGACAACACAAACTTGGTGAAAGTGACTTCATACAAATATATTGGAATTGATATTCACCACAATCTCAAGTGGAATTAAGCATTGAGAAAAATATTATTGGGTAAATCAGTCGATCTTTGGATTTGGAATAGGAAGAAACTCCTCTTATTGTTTATGGTTGTGAAGTCTGAGGTTATAGTATCTCTGGTGAATATGTTGTAGTATCTATGGTGAATCTTGGAGAGAGAAAGATAGAGAAAATAAAAATAAAAATTATAACCTATAATTTCAAAATTAAAGGAAATACGCCCTATCCCATCCTTCTCTTAGAAACAAGCCTCTCCCCCATTGAGAGAAAGACTATGACTAGATACCTAATGTATAAGAACAAGTTAAACAACATGGAAGACAAGAGGCTTCTCGTTCTTGACTAAACTATTGGGGAATCATGGAAGACACCATTTTACAGAATAAAGATACTATTAGAAATATCATCAAATCAAAATTTAAGGAGAAAATGTGGTGTGATAAACAAATGGAGGAAAAAAGAAAATTAAGGCATTATAAGGATGTAATCAACCCTAATCTAGAAAATCAAATTTATCTATCTGTTTTGACAAGTGTAAAGAAAAAAAACAAGCATTGCTAACATAAGAACAAATTCTGATTAGCTCTATAGTGAAACTAGTAAGAAGGTTGAAGATGAAAAACACTATCTCTTTTCAAAATATTTGTCACACTACCAACCTTCCTAACCTCTTAACTCAATAAAACTATGATGATCTTGAAAAACTTCTCTTAATACTTTTGGAACACATAAAACAAAATTCTAACTTACCTCTTAAAGTAAAGTTTGATAGACCATTTCAATCATCATCTTCAACATGATATTTTAAAAATATTTTCTATTTAACCATTCTATATTTTAAGTTTTTTTTATAAATATTATAATATTTTAAGATATTTTCTTTTTTAATTTTCTATATTATGACATTTTTAATACATATTTGTGAATATCAACACACTATTTTTAAGAAATTTCAACCTAAATATAAAAGACGTTAACCGAATATAAATTTGACTTTTGTCACATAAAATAAATAATATTTCGTTTGGCTTTGCACGTCTTGGTCGACGGTCATTAAAAAATAAAATAAAAAAATACTGGTTAAGTACAAATTCATTGGTGCTATTTCTTTCTTTGAGAGACATTGTTTCCCGCCAGCTGTTTGGAAACTAGTATTGCGTTGAAATTGTATCTGAGCCGCACAGGCGGTTCACCAGAGAGGAGGAAGTAAAAGTAAAAGCAAAAGCGGGCTTCCATTTGATTGTTCGTAACTACGACTGAGTGATTGGACGTTCAACAAATGAATAAACGTCTTTGATGCTAGTTGTTATCCTTTATAGTAAGAAGAGAGAGGATATCACGTAGGTGGGTTCTCGTAGTCCTGTCATCCCTTGAAGTAAGGGAGGAGTAAAATGGCTTGAAAAACAAGATTCACAAATATTATAATGATCCGTTCAGAATCACAGCAATCACATGTAGTTAAATCAACGGGTCGCTCGGCTACCCATGTGCCCGTGATTGAAAATTGGAGAATGATGGGCTCCATCCTTAATAGACGGGTGAAACGTGTTTTGTTATGTGGCTGCCTGTAAATCTTTCTTTGTGTTTGTGTTTCAACATATGACACGAGCCGGGTTCAAGCCTTGTTGAGCCCCTGGTTACCTTTGTTTCTTGCAGGAGAGTCCACCATCATCATCGCACTCTCTTGCAGATAAGAGGATTTGACAAAAAAAAAAAAAATGAGGTACGCAGTAGAACACGAACAAGGCACCCGCTTTTGCTCAAATCCAAAGCTTAGGAAAGGTCTCTGGTCACCCGAGGAAGATGAGAAACTCATCAATTATATCAGGAAGAACGGCCTTCTGGGCTGGTCCTGGAGCTATCTCGCCAATAAGGCTGGTAATTAATCAAGCACCGACTTGCACCCTCATTTCAACCTTCTTATAGTCTGCTGAATAAAACAAACCTCGGTCCAATCGGACATATATGCCTTCAATATAATATCTGCAACCAGAGGATAAATGTTTGGAAGAAACCAGGTGGTATACTGGGGAAAGCGTCCGTGTGGCCATATCTCTTGTATATGTCCATTAAATAAATAAGAACGTTACAGATCTATGTTATCTGAGATGCAAACTTTTTGACACAACTAAATCAAGGTTAAAATGAATTTGTTTGTTGAGTTTTCCAGTTAATATAGATTAATTAGTTGATCTATTGCTGTTGTTTAAACATAGATCTATTCTAGCTTGGCTCTGTTTTTTTTCTCATTTCTTTCAATTAGCATTACCTAAATACTGGATCCGAACAACCCCCAATTCATGGCTGTATAGCACTTCTTGATGCAATAAAAGAACATCAGCGTTTGTGCGCATTTCTAGGTTATTTTTTTTTCAGTTTAGTTGGGGTTAAGATGAAACTAGGATATATTATCATATCGAATCCAATGAAATGGACATACAGGTTTGCAGAGATGCGGAAAGAGCTGCAGGCTAAGATGGATTAACTACCTGCGACCTGGTCTTAAACGCGTCGCAATTTCACCCCAAGAGGAGCAATTGATCATACACTTACAATCCATTCTCGGTAACAGGTTTCTTTTTTTATCCATTCTTACAACTTTCCTCCGCTTTCCTCTATTCTGCGACTTTCCTAGTAGCAATTGTTCTATCACATGAGAACCTGCTCGTCAGTCCATTAAATCTCAGATGTTTTAAGTAGTAATCGTTCTATCACATGAGAATCTGCTCGTTCGTCAATTAACTCCTTGATATTTTTAGTAGTAATTGTTCTGAGAGTCCACTGCTCTGTCCATTAACTGTCTGACATTTTTGGTTCCCAGTCAGTCCATTAAATTGGCGAATGAATGGTGCAGCTGGTCTCAAATTGCTTCCAATTTGCCAGGACGCACAGACAATGAGATAAAGAATTACTGGAACTCTTGCATCAAGAAGAAGTTGCTGAAACACAGCCTCTCCTCTTCGTCCACCGATGTCAACGACAACGCTGGCACCAAATCTAATATCCCATCCAAATACGATCGTACCTGCAATACAAAATCAGTGTCTGCTCATCCTCATCTTCATATTCGTGATGATTTTAAGCCGTCTCCCAGTACCCAGCCGTTGCGCGTCACGCGTGAAGGGTACCCACCCCTTTTTCATAACAACTTTAATATGGTGACCGGTGCAGAAAATCGGCACTCTTGTGTTCCGGACATTTTGGAATTAAAACAAGAACAGGTACACGAGGATCAAAATCGTGAGTTTTCATTTGAGCGGCAGCCCAATAACAACCAGCTGATTTCTTGTTCTCAGCTGTGGATTGATTCTTGTTCTAACACCGATTGTCAGGCTGTGACATGTCCGAGTCTGCAAGCCAGCGGGCCAATTTTATTCGACTGCTACATCATCGAAATGCGACCAAGTAACAGACGCGCGGACAACACTGCCGCCTCATGAAACGCCTGGCTTTCCCAATAATTCTGTTGGTTGTACCATCACCATCCCTGCTCTTGCTGAGATCAGAGATTCTGGGAAAATTGAAAATGATGGCAACATCGTTAATGAAAATGAGATCAGGATGGACTATTCTCCGTTCACATCATATTCTTCTGGAATTACAGCGTGGAGCGCTAATCACGATTCAAATGCAACTGTTTTCACTGATGTCTATTTAAGTGCTTATAACAGTCATATGGGGACCTTTAGTATTCTGGAAGATAAAGCGAGCCAGCAGCATGAGAAGAAAGACCATCAGTCATGCCCGCCACTTAATTCTCGCTCCCAATTGAGCGCACCAGCAATTACATGGGCCGACGTTGATCAGTACTCTAAAATTGAACGTC
>JASDQU010506819.1:0-11908 GCA_032191745.1 Picea mariana
GAGAGTGATGGTAGGAGAGGTTGGTGGTTATCCAAAATTCTAGAGTTCGATTTAGAGGTCAAACCGAGCAAGTTGGTTAAAGGCCAGGGTTTGGCAAAATTACTAGCAGAATCAAATTTTAGAGCCCTTGGGATAAATCATCTGGAATCACATGGACCTGTTCCAAACATAGGAGAACTAGAAGATCAAGCCCCTACAATCCATATCGAAGATAAATTTTCTTCCTTTGACTGGTATTACGATATCATTTCATATCTCCTCACTCTTCGTTGCCCGATCGAGATGAATCCATTAAAATAAAACATTGAAACTACACGCAGTTAAGTACTGTATTATTGAAGGACAATTGTATTGGAAAGACCCCCTAGTTTTCTTGCTACGTTATTTAACAAAACCTGAAATAGAGGATATCATAAATAAATTTCACAAAGGAGTATGTGGAGGACATGATGCCTGGAGGGCCATGGAATACAAGATTCTAAGAGATGGATATTATTGCCCAAAGCTATTTACTAAAGTGAATGCTAAATTTAGAGCCTGCAACCCTTTCCAACTGTTCTCGGGCTAGCAAAACCTCCCTGCACTACCTTTGTAATGTCCTCGACCACCAACCCCACTGTCAGAAAACGCTACTACGCGGAACATTCACATACATATATATGCATTAAATCAAATTAACACATTTAACATAGAGTTACTGCCATCATACATACTTAATGGAATTAACAACAATTCATACATTCAACGAAATACATGAAAACATACAAACATCACATACATGCATTTTAATTGAAAGTAAACACATGATGATACTTATCTTTGAAATTGGAGTAACTCCACCAATTACGTGCATACCTTCCATGAACCTCCCAGCCTTAGACCATGCTGCTCATCACACTCAGTAGTGGGTCACCCCTGAGCCGAGACCAAGCTCCACCTAGGGAAAGGGAATCCTAGACTAGGTTGAAGTTACAGGAAAATTGCACAAAGTAACCAGAAGGATTCTCTCCAGGAGCCTTCTTACACCCACTACTCACAGACTCTCATTACCCACATGCCTATTCCACCTGTGCGTATACACCTTCACAAGAACAGTCCATCAGTGCTTCACCGCCCTCTCTGGGTCTCGAAAATAGGTCGGATCAAGAATTCTCAGAGCTCCGTAGCTGGTGTTGGACTCTCTCTGGGAGAAAACCACTTCCCAACAGAATCTCTCACCTAGAGAGAGCTTCTTACAGGCCTGAAAACCTGCCTCTTCTACCATGGAACTAACAACCTACTTATTCAACACACTCCTCAACTCATCTCCCTCTAGGTGAGGACAACAACAATGGTTCAAAACTCATTCACACAAAGATGAGAGTAGCAACTAGAAATTGGGTATGAACGTCCAAAAATGGCAACAGTCCACACTAAGACATAACACGGCTCAGTAAGAAACACCTGACGACAACAAGCCACCCTCAGTCGAGGAATTGTGTGGCCACAACAACCAACCGTTATGAAAAACACACGACACATACATATACGGAATGCTCGAGCTTCACGGAAGACGCGGCTTAGTCTGTCATTTTTCCCACGTGTTCTCACTGGGTTCGTGACCAGGAAATGATGCAACGATCGATTATAGAGGAAAAGCAGGTTCAGACTTTGGATGGTCGAATGACCAGCGAACTCCCATGGAGGTTGTAAGAATGGGAATCGAACCCCCAACATGGATGACTTCTTCAGCTTTAACTGCATGCGCCCAAGTTGAAACTTGTCTTCTTGGAGCTGCATGCATTTCCTTTTGCACATGTTCCCTTTACATGAACTTAGGAAAACACTCAACATGTCCACCTTAGCCTTCGGGAAATAATAATAAATTATTATCCCCTTTAGGGGTAATCCCTCTAGCTTAGACCCTAGGCCCACACACTTATCCTCCTCCCTTACCCAACCTTGTGGAAGCTTAGTCCCCCATCACTCTTTCTTCGTGGTTGGTCTGCACACAATGATGTTTATATTTTATTAATGATCTGCATAATTACATATACAAAATCAGGCTCCTGTCCCTTAACACTTAGGCTCTCCGTCCTAATAAACACATAAGCCTACCAACTTATATACACTTGTCTCACCAACCTATAAACATGATTACAATTCATAATAAAATTGGGGCACTACTAGGGGATATTACAATCCGCTCCCCTTATTTTTGCACTGTCCTTAGTAAAACTCTTTACACAACATCAACAAGATTTCCAAAATATTCAAAAATATGTGGGTATTATGCCCGCACAACATCCTCATTCTCTCGTGTCATGTCCTCAAGACCATACTAGGTCCATTGGACCTTTACAAGCCCTATGGCTTGATTCTAGAGCTACTTTCTTTTCTGGTCCAATATGCGCACTGGATGCACTTGCAAGATGCCTTCTTGCTCCACCTGAATCACATTACAACCGATTACATGATTAGCATCAGGTATATATTTCTTAAGAAATGAAATATGAGACACATTATGTACAGCGATGGATGTAGGTAATGCAAGAATATATGCAATGTATAAATATGTATATACAGGTAATTCTAATAACATTATAACCTGTATATAAGATACAAAACATACAATAAATAAAGAATTGTACTTATCTTTTGATTTGAGAAGACCTTCCACCCCTGAGTAGGGCTATGAATCCATCGGGGCAATGGCTTCCTAAGATAGCCACAGTCCACAATCCATATCCACATGGTCTAGCACAAGGTACCAAACCTCAGAAACACTCCATCCAACCAAACATCAGTAGCAGTCCAACCAATGGTCTCTCATTCCCCATATGCTTGTCCCACCCTAGGAGTGTACACCTTCACTGTCACACAGTCCATCGGTTGCTACACCTCTCTTTCCTTGGGCTTCAGCAACAGGACGGATCAGGAAGTCTCAGAGTACCATGGCTCTCGGAGTTCCAACTGCCCTCAGAGATTTCCAATCAACATCTTCTCAAGCTACTCTTTGTAATCAACATTCTAACTTTAATTAACATCATCTCATTTGCATCACCCACATGCAGTTATCATGAGAAAACATAAAATAATTATTACAGGTGAATCCTCCTGTGGACAAGAGGATTCCCTCTTGGTATCTAGACCCCTAAACCAATACAGAAAGGGTGTTATCATTGGTCACTGGCATTCTTTTAGATCTAATTGAACCAATACAGGAAAAGGAAGAAGAGGGATATGTACCTTATTAACGTTGTTTTTCCTCACAAGATCCAAGCCGAGCTCCAATCCTAAGCTCCTCGATAGGTCCTATAAAACAAACAAAGATACAAAGAACTTCCTATTCTATTGAGTTTAGTTGAAATATAGATCTTTCTACTGAAGACAAATTCATGTGGAACAAACATAAATTTGAAAGAAACAGGCCAAGCATTGATTATTAATGAGAACAAGTAAAAGATGCTTACAATCCTTTGATGGAGGTGCAATAGCCTCTTCTAGTTCTCCTTGTCCAACCCCTTTGCTCAAGTAATCTACATTGATTATGCTTTGATAACATCTCACTTATGGGATCATAAGTTTGGTGTAATTCTGAATATCCATATATCCTTTTACCATGAGCAAGCCTCCTTATATAGGCTTGGAGAGGCCTAACCACTTGAGATATCTTTGGGATAAGTTGAGGATTCCTCTCCTTCAGTTGTGGATCTTCCCTAAGATCATGCCTTGACCCAAGATTCGAAACCAACTGCCTTCAGATATTGAGGGGATTGTCCCCTTCTTTCCTCCAACAAACCAGATTTCACCCAAAAAAGGGAAACGCTCCCTCAAAAGGGGCACAAAGCGCTAGAATTCTCCCCTAAAAGGGACTATAGAGTGCCAGCTCTCCTTGTCAATAGGTAGGGGAGTGCTCCCTCCCAAAATTGATATTTTAGTGGCTTTTTCAGTGGCACAAGGTTTGTACTCCTCTGTCAATTGATTTTCCTTCTTCAAAACTAGTCTTTAAGGTGTCTTAATGTCCTTACGATGTCGTTAGAGAGATGACATAGGCAGTATTATGTTTGCGACACTTGCGACCAATATGAGACACTTGCAATATTTATAATGATGACAATAGCCATCATTGCAATGAGTAATTTTGATGTGTAACAATAATTCATTTAGGAACTCCAATTAGTTCAAAAGGGAATTCAACTTTTCCCCCAAAACATGAAATTTTATTTCATAATTCATCTTGGTTGTTGTCATATTATGAATGCATCCATCCTTGTGATTTTCCACATGCACCAAACTGCATACCATTTTCCTGCAAGGCTTCATCTTGCATACTGCCAACAATTCTTAGTATTTCCTGTACATCATAATTCAACATGTACAACATCTTATGCAATGATCTTAGAATTGCATGCACCTAGAAATTCAATCACAATTACCAAACAATTTAACCAAATAGAATGACTCATCATTCTATGCATATGCATGTTCATAATTAATAACAATAAGTTTATTATTTCAATTTTCTGAACATAAAATTTTCTATAGTCTTTATTCATGTGACTACCTGGCTTGTAAATTTTCTGTTGCAATGTCTAACATGTACCTGAAATGTCCTCAACTTCATGAGTTAACAACATTTCAGTTGTTAGTAACAATTATTTTCATGCGATAATATATATGCATGTACTTACAAAACACATTCAATCATTGCATTTAATATACAATTCTGTCACTTATTATGCATGAGTGCAATTCTCAATGCATAATTAATCAATGCACCTTGCATTGGATTACATAATGCTCTTTATCTTAGTCATGTATCTCACCATCCATGAGTTGGAAGTCTGGTCAATGTGTTGACACATTATCCACACACTTCCTATTTTCTTCCCAATTAATTGGATGCCTTCCTTTTCGATCCGAGCACTACACCAAGAATATAATTTTGTGGTGTTCATTAGTGTTAGAAAAAAGGTTGCAGTCCTAGTTTTATTTAAAGGTAGGAAGCTCTTAGTACCTATGTGGATCATAACCTTTCCATATCCAACCATGTTTTGGTCTCATACATTACTATCTTAGTGGCATTCATTCTTATAACAGGTTCTCATCTTTTAATTTTCTTTGGTTATTACCCCATAACCAAATTAACATGACATTATACTATGTCAGTGTGTGCATTCAAAAGCTAAAAAAGATTTGAATTAATGCATGCCTCCATCCTTTACCACATCCAGTGATATGCATTCACATAATATAGTCATGTGATTTTATAAAATAACTTTGGATGAGGAAATTCTTACCTAAATTTCCTTTCAGTAATTATGCAAAAAGAGTAATAAAAAATCATACCTGCATAACTGCCATTAATAAATTTTATACTACCTAAATGTATGATGGAAGTAGAAGCTTTCATGCTTCTTTTATCAAACTTATAACCAACACTTTAGCTCTATATTGCTTCCTTCCTTATGCAACAACATCACCAACAAAACTTGCAAACATGCAAGCATTCTTTCCTCTAGCTGACCCAATGAGCCATAACATACTTGTTGCCACAAAAATTGCAACGACTTCTTTCTCCCTATAAATTTTTTTCTTGTTGATCCCAGAAGTATTCAATTCTTCCCATATTCCTGAATCTTCTTGTGCTCTCATTGTAGTCATTGTACATGATTATTTCTTCCCTAAGCAATTTCGACGCAGTGCCCCTACCTCAACGGGGTCTGCTGACCTCCCGGTCAAAGGATGTTTCAAACTTTTGAGTTACATTGACTCTTCGGGCTTGTGATTGAACCCAAAAAAATTATACACAAGTATCCTTTCCTTTTGTGTGCAGGTATTGACATACCTGCAGGCTATTCCTGTGCGCTTCCAAAACTCCAAGTTTCAGGCACTAACCCATTTTTCATTATCCCTTTCCTTCATAAGGCTGTGGGATATGAACTCATGGAAAAATGTGATTGCGGGCATGGGAAAGAATGGTTTTAGGCCAACCTGCTTTTCACCCCACAATTCATCTTCAACTGCCACGTATCACTTTGTTAAAACCGTGGTATAAATTGTGGTCCACTCTCAGATTTTTAACATCCGAGCAAGTTCTGGCCCTGCAATCCAAATCGTCTGTCGATCTCAAATCCCTTGGTGATGATCTTCGATCAATGGCTTCTATATATCCTCCTTCCACACACGATCCCATATCTACACGATATGTCGACACATAACTCCCTTCCAAATCAATGACTACGGTTGATTCCGACTCTCCGACCCTCGTGAGTTTCAACTCTCAACTATATGCTTTTCTCATATGGCAATCTTCTGGAGTGGAATATATAATGACACCTATCCTCAACAATCGGATGGTTCTGATGAACTCTGACTGTCTAGCCTTCAAGAGTTCTCATGTCTCCACACACAAATATTCGGAGTGAATTTTCCCAGAGTGACAGATCTTCTGCCACGTGTCCTATCCAAATCCATGGAATTGATTCTCTTGGGAAGTTCGGCTCTTTCCGACCAAGACCATATCAATGGTCCTTCGAACTCCTCCTTGATATCTTCTTCGAGGATTTCGACACTTTCATCCTCTGCTTTCCTCCGGAGTACTCTGTACCCGGATTTCCATATCTGGCACCACACGTCCACTTTCAGATCAACGACCAACATTTACTTCGGTTGTTTCTCCTCCTCCTTGTCCACAAAATTCTGAAGTTGTGGATCTTATGCCACCTATCCTCCTTGATGATGGAAGGTCCCAAATCAGTTAGGGAATTCATGACTTTGACAAGTCCACTTCTCCTGTGCACACAAGGGTTAAGTCTCGTGAGATTATCTCTGGATCCAACAATTGCTGGTCCTTCACGCTCAGACTTAACGGATGGGATCCGTTCCTCTCCTTTGTGATTCCTTTGCTCTGTTGAATGCTAATCTAATGGTCCAGAATCCTCCCCACAACTGATCTGACGGCTTTTTTTTCTCCTCCTCTTGAGATTTTGACTTCTTCCGCCTTGGAAGATTTTGTCAATGTTCAAAGGCTTTGGCCTTTGACCTTTCTCCCATGAGTCTGCCTCTTGGATCTCATCTTTGCTCTCATAAGATTTATCTCTTCTGAGCTTTAGGACTTAGAATGAGTCTATATCCCACACACTCCTTGCATTACCTCTTCTAATATTTTCTATTTACTTAGTCTGCTAAGGGTCTTGGCCCTTCTGTTTCCTTTCAAAAGAAAAATTTGTTCCCTTTTGGCAACCTTCTTCTCAAAGAACACCTTGTTGAGCATTTCCTACATAGTGTTCAACAAATCCATGAGTATCTTCCTATGATACTCTTCTACCTGAACTCGATAAAGAGTTCTCTCTATGCACACTTTCACTCGCACGATGCCCACCTGACAAATCCCTACAAAGTTCTCAGTGACTCTTTCTCTCTCTGAACTCAACATAGAGTTCCTCCTGTGCACTCCTTTCATTCAGACCAGTTTATGCATTCAAACCAATCTGATTTAAGAAAACATTCAGATTTCATTTTCTCTCTGAGATCTTCTCTTCTTTGTAATCTTTTTTGAGAACTAGCCCCTTTCTCTCAGTCCCCAACCCATGTGACCATGGGTCGTGACCAAGTCCTAGATCACTAGGTGCTTACTTGGGCCTTCGACTTCGAAAGATTTCAAAGAACCACACAACAATATCTCATATTTTTGGATTACCGAACTCACAAAGTAGGGTAGATCATCAGCCCATGCTACTCAGCATCCGACCACTGACACCTACTACGGAACCTCAGGTGTTTTAGTTCTGGGTCTTCGGGTCTTCAGAGCTTCGAAGGATTTCACATCCACACATCCGAACTGTTAATCTCTGAACATTCCCAATCACCTTTGGTGACATCATTGTGTCACATCACTTAACATTTTCCAATTGCAGGGGCATGCAATGGTGGTTTGGAGTAACTCTCCTTTCATCCCACAATTCTTCCGACGTTGACACGTAATGTAGAAATTTTAATACAAATTATGTATTGCCTAGATTCTCTTGATCTAACAATTATATCCCACTGTTAAATACAAAATTTCTTATACTAATATTCTTGCGGAATTTAAAACACGATCGCTAATTGCAATAACAAGAAGAAAGATCAATCACACATAACACATATGTTTTTACTGGGAAAGTATAAATCTAAAAACCCCACTATCATATATTATGTATATATCATGGATCATGAAACAATCTGATACAAAAATCTAATCCAAGAGATCTTAATACAATATATAATCATCTCACACTATCATACAAAAATTGACAAATTCTTGTGCCAATTTACTAATTCCAAACAACCTACCTCCTCTGCGCAATCCCTGTTGATGGAAATCCCTACAATGAATGAATCCCTCTTTCTTAGGCTGTGCATTCCTCATGGGCACATCCAATGTGTGTGTGGTTTCATGAGTGCACTCACTAATGTCACAATTGATAGTCAAACTGTCCCTTTCACCTGTTATCTCAACTGGGTCTCCATTGGATCTGACATGCATGTAGTTAACAGTGGTAAATCTTCAGTTGCATGTGAGACCACTGATTGTGAATTAATTAATAATTAAATCATTGATATCTCACTAGTGTAAGTTCAATAACAACTAGTACAACTGAGCTTAACTCACTTAACTGAGTTAAACTACTTTACAACTCACATAACTACACATCTAATTTTGTTACAACTTCAAATCACTCAGTTACAACTAATTCAACTTGCATGTCCCACCAACCAACCTTTGAACTCGAATTTCCTATAGCTAACTTATTTGCCACTTCAGTTAACTATTTCCAGGTGCTCATTGAGAAGAGATTAATATTTATTGTACAACTATTATTAAGGGATAATAATAGTCGACATACATCTATAAATAGAACATCATTTATAAATAGACTTCCACCTAAAAATAGCCTGAGGCTCCATCCTAGTGTAGGTGCATAATTTTCACTAGGATCTTCTTGTTGAATCTCAACACTCCCTCTCAATAAGAAAGGGATTATCCTTCACCCTAATCTTGTCTCTATGGTATTCTAATTTTCTCCTGGTGAGCGCCTTCGTTAGAATGTCTGCATCCTGATCTTCCATAAGAAATTGCTGAAGAAACATGATTTCCGCTGCACACAATCTCTTATATGATGATACCGAACATATATATATATATATATATATATATATATATATATATATATATATCATGAAACACAGGATTAATCGAGATGTTAATGCAACTCTGATTATCACAATGAATCACTGCCGGATATAAATGAGAACCAAACAAACCAACCAAGATATTTCTCACCAGATAGCCTCACATGCATTTTGACTCATTGCCATGTATTTTGCTTCTGCTGAACTAAGTTCCATGGATCTCTGTTTCCTATTGTACCAATAAACAATTGTAGATTCAATACTAAAGATCCCCCCTGATGTTCTCTTTCTTTCCGTTGGGCTGCCCACCCAATATGCATCCGTGAAGCCATGAAACTTCACTTCATCCTTATGTCTGTACCATAAGACATACTCAGATGTGCCCCTCAGGTATCTCAAGACATGATTGCCCGCCTTCCAAAAGATCTTGGTAGGCTTAACGATCGCTTGACTTAGCTGGTTAACCACATAGAAAATGTATGATCTCGTGTTCACTAGATACATTAGTGAACCCACTAAATATTGATAGACAGTAGCATCCACTACCTCTCCATAAGTAGCATCCTCTTTCCTCCAGTTTCCTGGAAGAGGAGTATCCACGGGTTTGCATCCCTCCATGTGAAACTTACCCAGTATCTCCCTTGCATACCTGCCTTAAGACGCAAAATGTTCACCATCTCGCTGCCATATTTCCAATCCAAGGAAATAATGAAGGAGATCCATATCCTTCATCTCAAACTCCTTTGCAAGGTCCTCCTTGCATGAGTGTATTAGTTGCTAATCACTAGTCAATATTAAATCATCAACATAAAGAACAATGATTAAAATCTTACCCTCCACCATTGCATCAACCCAAGTGGGATCCTGCACTACTTCCTGAAAGGAAGATGGTTCAGTCACAATACATTTTCTTATGAGATCCATGTATCCAGTAAATCGATCATGAGACTATCTATGTCTGTGCTATGAAGTAGGGGCTCCTACATTCTGTGCAGCATCTAGACTCAATCTATTAGTTTCCATGGTGCGCTTTCTGCCATTTCTAATGGATGCCTCTGCATGAGTGGCTTCCTCCACTCCATGAACCTCCTCATGTGGTTGATACACATATTGAGACTCATCTTTGGGAACCAACAGTTCCTCTTCTGCATGCAAGTATAGCTCCTTCTCAAGTGATAGCCGCATGGCTTTCCCCTCATCGAATTTTATATCCTGTCACATAACAGTAATTTTACTGTTAGGAAAATACTCACGATAATCATGGGGTGTTTCTATGTACCCCACAAATATTCCAACTTTAGCAGTCGGCTCCATCTTTCTTGGAGTTCTTGGTCACATGCACATAAACAGATGAGCCAAAAATCTTAAAATGAGAAACATCAGGTTTCTTACTAGTGAAAGCTTCTTCAGGTGTACTCATGCCAAGTACTCTACGAGGACAATGATTTTGCACATAAACTACAGTGTTGCATGCTTCTACCCACAAATGCATTGGTAGGCCCTGATCATGCAACATCGCTCATGCTACACCCACAATCATTCTGTTCTTCCTCTCAGTGACCCCATTTTGTTGTGGGTTATGAGGCGTTATGAGTTCTCTTTGAATTCCTTCTTTCCTGCATAAGTCTTTGAATTTGTTAGAGATGTATTCTCCACCATTATCACTCCTCAGAGCCTTCACTTTCTTCCCCGACTCTTTCTCCACCAATGATTTAAACTCATAGAACTTTGAGAATGTTTGATCCTTCTTCTGCATGAAGAAGATCCAACATTTACAAGAAAAGTCATAAAAAAAAATAACATAATACTTATGTTTTGTTATTGAAACAATCGAGAATGGTCCACACACATATGTGTGAACTCTCTCCAGGATCACCGAAGCACGATGCTCCTTTTCATGAAAGGTGGAATTTATATACTTCTGCATTGTGCAACCCTTGTACTGATCTAATTGATCAAGTGTTCCCATTGGAAGCCGAGTAGATATTTTCTGCATGATTTTCAAGGCTCCATGATGAAGATGGCCCAATCGCCTGTGCCATAATTCCCCCTCATCTCGGCTCACCACTTTTTATGCCTTGACCATCATGGAAGCATAACCATCTACCTCCATATTGTAGATATTCTTAACTCGAATCCCTATCTTCTTGACTTGACCCATTGTTTTATGTCACAGGAAATATTTTCCATCGCTGAAAACAACATCATATCCTTTGTCCTCCAACATTGCGACTGAGACCAAGTTTTGTTTAGACCTGGAACATGCATAACATCTTTCAATTGAAATGGTTTACCTGACTCCCTTTGAAAGGTAATGGTACCAATGCCAGTCACAATGTATCATCCATTGTCGCCCATATCTATATGTAGTTGGAGATCTTTCTCCTTCAAGTCACTCAAAAGATCCTTATCTCTTGTCATGTGGAAGGAAGCGCCACTATCCAAATACCACACTGATCCCAATGCACTTGATGACATGCATGTGATCAAGGAGAATTCAAGTTCAAATTGCGAGGCAAGGGCCTCACCAACTGCATCTCCAACAACCTTCTTTTTCTTCTTCCTCTACGGACAGTTAGTAGCGAGATGCCCATGTTTGTGATAGTGAAAACACTTCACTTTGGACAAATCCATCTTCTTTCCTTTAGAGTCAGATTTTGAATGGAATTTCTTCCCCTTCCCTTTCCTTGCCTTGGAAGCCAAATCACAATCCTCTTCATCATCATGCTTTGATGAAGAGCCATCTCTA